>QKMV01001420.1:0-16141 GCA_003287335.1 Lednia tumana
CACATAAAAAATATTTTCAGCTATATTTTTAGCCTAGACCATTCTCACCCACGTGGTCAGTACTATACAACCTTAAACAAAGTGCAATTTGACTTGGATTTCAGTCCGGTTCCGTGTGCGACATGAACCAATTCAACTCGACGTGCAAACCGCTACCGGGGTGTGAGGAGGCCGAATGTCGTTTCTACCGATTCGTGACGGAAGGCTACGTGGATTATCTGCACGCGGTCAACTTGTTGGGCTTCTTCTGGGCGTTGTTCTTCGTGTCGGCCATCGGAGAGATGATCCTGGCGTCCACCTTTGCGACTTGGTACTGGACCTACGACAAGAACGACGTGCCGTTCTTCACACTCACGGGAGCGATCGGGCGAACTTTCAGGTGATTTGAAGGGTCTCATTTTCCAGGGCTAAATGTTCAAACGCAAGGCTTTGTTTTGGGCGGGAAACCTGAAGAAAAGCTTGATGTTGATTTGGTATTTTTTAAAGGAAAGATAAGGGTGTGCAACTTACCAGCAGAGAAGAAAGCTGAATAGCCGAAAGAACTTGGAGAGCATAAATTTCTGTAGACACATGTCTACTTCCTAATCTTAGCACTAGTTTTCCAAAAAACTGTTTCGTTTACTGCGTAAAACTGCTAAGAACTCCACTTATAAAATCCTAAACATTTTTTATGAAAACTTGGAGAGCACTTCTAAAACGTTTTGGCGCATAATAGGCCTTCTTCAGTAAGCTAGTACTAGATGAATGAATGATTGCAACATTTTCATATCGTATCCACTACTACCGCTAGTGAAAAAGGGCTACGCGGAAACTTTTTTTGAGCTCTACGAGTTGTTTCAGCTCATCATTCTTCTTCTCTGGAAAGTGGCACTATGTTTACAGCCACTTAAAACCACACTACAACCATTATCATCGTTACTTAAATCATGAACCTTGGCCAAAATCTCCGATAATTTTTAAACTCTCATAGGACTTTTGAAAACTTCTTGGTATCCAATCAAGATCAGTTTGTTCATCCAAGCCTGCAAGCAAATTAATATTCAGCCGAGCCCTTAAACCCTTTAACTGCTGAGTTTACTCTGGCAGGAATAGCAATTGGCGCACTGGAAAGTTTTAGTTAAAACATAGAAGTTGATTTAAAAACTGATTGAGTGCCACTTAGCAGCTTACATCAGCTTGAAATGTTTTCAGAAGATAGTTCGATCATTTGCAACCAGAAAAATGCACAAATTCAAAGTCTTAGCTCATATCTCAAGACTTGAAACTTCTCAAATGAAGACACAGTGTTGAAATGAGTTAACGTGCACTCAGCAGTTAGAGGGTTAAAGCTGGTCTAAATTGTCCGAACGTCCTCTTGCTTAAATCCCAGATACAATTTGGGAACGGTCGCTTTCGGTTCGCTGATCCTCGCGATCTGCCGAATGATCCGAGTGGCACTCGAGTTTGTCGACAACCAGCTGAAGAAGTACGACAACGCGTTTGTCAAGTGCCTGCTTTGCTGCTGCAAGTGCTTCTTCTGGTGTCTCGAGAACTTCATCAAGTTCATCAACCGCAACGCCTACATAATGTGCGCCGTCCACGGCAAGAACTTCTGTTCGTCTGCCAAAGACGCGTTCAATCTACTCATGAGGAATGTCGTCCGGGTCTTCGTACTCGACAAGGTAACATATTTTTCGTCAATAATAACTATAGAATATTAAAATCACTTCAAAAATACCTGCCTACTCAAGGACTCGAACTCTGGACCTTTTGCTTACATGGCAACTGATCTATCACTGAGCTAAGCAGGGTACGGTGTTTCGGAAGTGATTTTAATCTATGAGTGGTAGAGTAGTTCGAGTACTCGAGTAGGCAGGTATTTTTTAAGTGATATTAATATTCTTCAAATTAATATTAGCCGTGTAAATGGCTTTCAATTTGTAATCCTCATCAACTTCTATTCATTATTCGTTGTACTGGCTATTTTTCTAAGCTCTCCTGTTATCACCCTAGCCTAGGGTCCCTAGCCCTAGACTGTAGAGTCTAGACCTAGACCCGACAGTCACTTGGCTGGACGGTCATGCACAAACCTTGAAGACTATGAATCTTTATTTTGTCATTTCTTCTACACTCAAGTAATCATTTAATTGCTTTGATTGGGTTCATCTTGATCTCTGGACAATTCAGTATCTTCTTAAAAAATACTATAGATATTCAAGATAAAATCGAATGGATTAAATGGGAATGGGATGAATGTGTGATGGTCTGTGCGGTGCCACAGTGCAGCATGCCGGAAGGTGATAAAATTCTGTTAATTTTGGACTTGTAAAATATTTTGGGATTTAACATTTGGCAAAAAAGTTGTATGTCCTTATTTACACTTAGTCTGCATCAAATCCTCTAGCGCTGAATTGTTTATTCTCGTCCCAACCCGCTGAATCCAAAAAAGTTGCCAGCGGCGCTAGAATCTGGCACAAGGAATGCACAGCCGCAACCACTGAATGATCCCGTCCCTCCGTCTGGCTTGGCAAAAATCCGGAAGACGCCCATGATGAAGGCGGATGAATTTCCAGGTGACCGACTTCCTCTTGCTCCTGGGCAAGCTGCTGATCACGGCCGGAGTGTGCGCGCTGGCGTTCTTCCTGTTTGACCGCACCATCAAGATACCGGTGGACGGGCTCGACGTTCCCACGCTCAACTACTCGCTGATGCCCGTGTTTGTCGTCGCGTTCGGAACCTACTTCATCGCCACCTTATTCTTCGGAGTCTACGAGATGGCCGTGGATACTCTGTTCTTGTGCTTCCGTAAGTAGTAACGACCTACGACGAGAAGTATATGGTGATACGGTTTGTGGGTTCACACGTTGATTAGGTTCTGTTAACAAACGACGTCCTTACTCGAGCGATATTTTACTACAACAATGGAAATGAAAGTTGTCTGAAATAGTGCAATAAAAACCTGTAAATCTGTGAATCCACAATTTTTTTTAAATAATCAGTACGGCCACGCTTACATTGCTAAACTTCAAACCGAGGACTTATTCACGTTGAGTTCTTGGTTTCGATTTCGCCGCAGTTTTTAGTCTCCAGCAATCCGATGAAGAGAACGGTCAGTATCGAACCAGTTTTATTATGTATTCAATTAGATGGCATGGGGATAAAAATGCTTGGTGGTCAGCAAACTGATATTTGGAAGGCTAAGGTTTCATCCCCACTGCCAAAAATTACGTTTGCAGTTTTCCGTTATTTGAATACCTAACTCCAGGAATACTTCCATTCCTCCCAACATGACCACCTCCCTAGGATATTTTATCCTCTCTAATACTTACAGTGCTGCACCACCAAAACTAGAAAGGGACAATGCCGTTTATAGCATTCGTATTCTTAATCTGCTGAATTTGATGACTTTTTGTTTGATTTCAGTTGAGGACAGCGAACGAAATGACGGCTCTATCGAAAAACCGTATTTTATGTCGAAAACTTTGCGCAAAATCCTCGACAAAAAAAACAAGAAGGCTAAATAAACGTCTACGCCTGTTGCATAGCCGCACCTATTCGTAAATTGTCGAGCCCTCGATGTAAGAAGTGTTTTGAGAAGGAGGTTTTTACGTAGGCTTTTTATAAATACTGCCTTTACTTCAGGAATGCTGTGACTTGAGTGTCTTGCCAAAGATTGAGATGTAGAAATGATCTCTCGACTGAACGGTTGCTGTAATTAAATCCGTTATTTCTGTTTTGCTATGGTGCAACCACCCTTATGAAGCATTTTTTTGGTACTATTGTCTCCAGAAATGTCTAAACCTCTCAGTTTCAGTCATGCAGCGGAGAGAAAAAGGTTTTTGAGGATTTGAATTGACAAGAACGGCGGTATTTATCCACGTTTGTCAAGTAGGCTTGATGTTCCATCGTACGCTAGTGGCATATCGCAATGCTCCTACGTTGGTGTACGATAATTTGTTTTTCGTTCCATGGTGACTTCAACTGTATTTTATAAAGACTGATAGTTACAACGGGCCTTATCACAGTGTTTTAATTTGAGTGGATAATGTGCCCCTATCTTTAAAATGAACTGTAAACATTGGGCTAAACACAACTAGTATGGCCACATTAAATCCAAAGAAAAAGATAAGTAGTAGGTTTCATAATTTTGTGGATTTCTTATACTTTTAATTATAACAAATCTTAATAGTATTGATTTCTTTCCTCGCACAAGCAAGAATGTGATAGTTAAACCAGAGTTAAAGTACGTTATTAAGATGTTTTATTAATTACCTAGCTCAAGTCAGTGTCCAGCTCAAGTAACCAAATCAAAATAGTGAGTCAATGTGCTGTCTGGCAATATGTAAATGCAATCGAGCTGTAGGTTTGCGAAAGAAGTAGAGTTACGCGTGTCTTTATTAATCGCAATACACTACTACTGTCTGCTGCACCAAATCAGAACAAACATTTTATTGCGATAGAAGACGTGATTTTTAGACTGGCTGCGCGAATAATCAATTTGTAAACGGCTTGAGCCGATAAATGATTTGCAGAATACCATTCTGCTGTTAAAAACCTAGCCTATGCTGTACAGTACCATAAGTACCTACCCATGTTGCATATGTAAGAAATAAATGAATTTAAATAATTCTTACAAGCATTTATGCAGGTAAATACATTTTTTGAACCTTCATTCCCAAAACTTTCGTTACGAAGATATCTCCTGAGATTTAAAACCAGCGTCAATCTCTCAGAATTATGGTATGTATTGCTGCCAAAATCAAATTATTTACATTAATTCCTAATGTATTTCGTTTATTTATTGTTGCATGTGGGATGGAGACGAATCTACAACTTACATCTAGTCTGTGCATTTCCAACTTACGACAGGACGCTATTTTCGATACTTGCCTTTGTATTAGTAATAATAACCAAGTGTTCAGGAAAATTCAGTGGTGGATACACTCAAGAAATCATAAATTGGCCGATAAAAGAGATATCAGATCACGGTTGCTTCCATGATGTTCATTGAAGCCAGATATATTCATCTCTCCCGCAGCTACCGATTTATCTCTCCTTCAGAGTGCCTCTACTTTTCAGACTTGTTTCGGTAACAATTCAGAGTGTGGGTAAAAATTAAATGCATATAATAGAGACCCCCAAAAAAACGATTTGCCATGCTAGATAGGCCGGTTCTCGTGGAATCACCGAAGTTACGGAGAATAGCTCTGGGTCACGGGCTGGATAGGTAACCTCTCATTCTAAGACCCAGTTCTGTTGCGGAAAGAGGTTGGAGGGTTTGAAGCTAGTACAGCAGCTTCACTCGCCTTGAAATCAAACTCTCGACAGCATGTGGAGGAATCCTGCTGTTCGAGTTGTACTATCCTTCAGAAGGAACGTTTAGCGGTGGTGCCTTTGGTGCTATTTGACTGGAGTAGGCTATGTGCCGGCATCAGGTTTCTCCTCTACCCTTTTAGGTTTATCATCCCCCTTAATATCACCCTCACAGGGTGAAGAGTCAAGTGTGTCATTTAATACTAAATAATCGATTAATCAAATAACCACGGTGGCAAAATATTGGATAAAAATATTTGTATTCATCACTAGTTAGTAGTTACACAGTAAACATGATACCTGTTTTTAAGCTGTTGTGTGTTGATTTATATCTAAATACTATTCTGTAAATTATTTGTGTTTGATACATATTGCATTTTGATTTCGTAACTGGATAGCACTTGCATGGTATAGCCTACTTCTTCATCCACTGTGCTACTTACGGTGGGACGTTCAGCGTAACCGTAAATGTTCGCAATTTAAATGGAATACAGATCTTATCTCTAGATTAAATTAAAACTTAATAGCAATTACTTTAGTATTAATATTATTTTATACAAGGCTGCTTCACAGAATCAACAAGCTTTAAAAATATCCTATCCAAATCCGACTCAATTATACTAAATTACAAATTTTAGCAATGTTTACACGTAATTGTGTTCCACAGCTGCAATGCAACAATTATCAACTCAGTTTATATAATATAAATATATCTGTAATATTGACATGTCAGGTTAGATCAAATAACTAGCCTGTAATCTCAGCTTAACATACAGTACAAGACCAATTTCACAGTGGCAGACAAGTGTTCGAGTAATTACATGGACTAACGGCAGAGCTTCTACGTGAACACTGTCAAATCTCAACAGCGCACAAGCCAAGATGTCCATTCAATGAGCAGCTATTCCAATGCCAGAAATCGGACCCATGAAACGGGTTGGTTTTTGATCATTACTAGCCTAATAATAGCTGGTGTAGAAAAGCCACAGACATTTGAATTGTCCGGGACCATATCAAAGAAACACCAACTCGCAAGATTAATTTCCAGAATGGTTTCTTTAAAAAAAGTCATAAAATGAAGATTGGATCATGAAAAGATGAGTGAATAACGCGAACTACCTACACACCGAACAGCTTTCTTGTCGCAAAAGATTTCAGGCTTTTTAAAGCTTTAGGCTCACATTCTATTATGATGCGTGCTCCTTGGTTGCAACTAATACCGTTAAGTTGATCGGCAACTCATTTTCTTTCCCACATCGAAAAAAAATTTTGGTACGTGCCATTTGGCACTCTAATAAATACATTCCAAAATTAAATGCATTTTGAGTGAATACTTGGGTTCTGTAGGAAATCAAAGTAATGAAATAGAAATTAAACTGACTAGCTAATGAAAACAAAGTCCCAAAAAATGATAATACTAATTTTACAGAAATTTTATGGCAGTCGTACGCAGACTCTGTGAAAGAAATCTACCCGTAAAATCCCCGGCATTACATTGTGAACATTATTGTCTATCCCCTCCCAACTTATTGGCTAGTAATAATCATCGAACGGACTAAGCAGCTACGGCAGGTGAATGAAATGCAACGTACTAGCAGTAATGTGACCAACTACGCAGTGACGCGTTGTTAGCTGTGAATGGGTGACGTCAGTCGTGGCGGCGTAGCCATATTGCGAGCGGCTCTCAGTTGCTGTTCCCGGCGGCAATCTTCTACTTGCTTCTCTAGTTGCTCTTTCAATACCAACAGCTCTCTTGTACGTTGGTAAACTGGGTCCTGGAAAACACAACCCAAGATTTGAATTGGAAACTCTCTAGTGAGCAGCACAAAGACGATGATTTACGCTAAGCTTGGTGTCTTGCGGTGTCTATTTATGCGGAGCCGACACAGAAAATCGGAATTTTCTTATTTATAGCTCTTGACTCTGAGGTTAGATTTTGATGACACTTGAAAACAATTTGGGTCATGTGTCATGATACGATGAGTGTTTTATATGTTTGATTGGAATATAACATCAGGGCCCAGAGACATAAAGAAGGAAATTTTGATTGCCGGTTGCAGCCTGGAATAAATGCACTATAGATGAAGAATGGTCCCTTCTGTCAACAAGCATGGCTAGCTCAAAGATTCTTTTGTAATATTTTAGCCCCTTAGGTTAGCTATTTCATCAGTGCTTTACTGATAGCTAACTGATAACATCAACTTTAAATATGGAATTAAGGATAAGGAAATAGGACCAGATAAGATATGTACCTATCTAAATTCAAACTTTCATCACAATTTTTTAATCTAATGTGGCAGGAAACTACTCAAAAGTCGAAATTATTGAGAAAACAATGCATGACAACAGATTTTATTAGCTGAGAGATGAAAAACTTAACTACAAAAATACCTAAGTCCTACACAAAACATAACGTTTACTTTGGTTGCAACAAATGACATTGCAAGTCAGCTCCAGATAAACTGGATTTGATACAAAGGTCAAGGTTAGTAACTGGCAGCAGAACGCTTGGGAACACGGCACAAGCTAAGCAACCGCCAAACCAACCAGCTTTGTAGCAACGCCACGAAACTAAGAAAGAGGATGTTGTGAAAGAATAAAAAAACTACAATCGGCAGTACACTTAGTGGCTGCTTGGTTAAAATGTCTTTTGGGGATGCCTAACCTGTAACAAATCGAAATACAATATGCGTTCGCCCTTAACCAACGTTATCATCCAATTCCCATGCGTTTCATGTTCTAATAAAACATGTATTAAGAATTAAAACTATGGTTTATGAATGTAGCCCACAATTTATGCATGCAATCACACGGTGACTTGTTCAACCGAGCCCCCATTTCTTTCATTTCCAATTAAAGGAACAGCGAAAATATAAATTTATCAAACGTCTCTTTATTTTTATGCACTTTCATGTATCTTGACTGGAAGAAAACAATAGAGCATTTCTCTTATAGAAAGAAGTAAGAAGAAATAAGAAAAAATGAGTAATTAGATTTTGTAAGGGAAGGAAAGCAGGAAAAGAAGGGTTTTTGGAATGGAAGTAAAGTGCTTCCCTCCCACATCTGACCTTTCTAGAAGTCCTTGTTAGAAACCCTCGCAGCTCAAGAAGATTGCCTTGTATGCAAAAGCCTACTGTGCAATTCTGTGGACAAAACGTCGCCGCATGCTACAGTCTTGTTGACGTGATTTCTACCTGCGGCCGCATGCTAGGATTCCATCGGCAGTAGTGTCCCTTCCACAGCTGGATGTGGCGCATGCTTGCGATTGGCACGAGCACGTGTTGCTGATGAGCCGGCACCCAGTACAGAGGGTTGCGGTATACGTCGAGATGCGCATTGGTGAACGACCACAACGACACCGTCCGTTGCTTCAAAGTCTCGGTGGAGCGTTCTCGGTCACTGGACAAGGAGGGGGAGGTTAATCGATTTGAATTTGAAGAATATAACAATCACTTCAAAAATACTTGCTTACTCGAGGACTTGAACCCCGGACCTTTTGCTTACATGGCAACTGCTCTACCATTAAGCTTAGCAGGGTGCGATATTTCTTAAGTGAATTTAATAATTATGAGTGGTTGATCTCACAAAGAGAATTTGAGCCAAGATGCTTTGACATGTTTCAAAGATTGCTCTGGAAGAAGTAATGCTATGCTGCACCTGCATCACTATGTAACCAGCTCGAATCAGGAAAAAAGTGCGCCATTTAAATAGCATGGGTATCGGGAAAAAAGATCGATATTTCTGGTGTAGTTTCCCAAGACTCCCAAACACGTGGGATATGCTGAGGTGACAAGGATTACAAATTTAAAGCCATTTACACGGCTAGTATTAATTTGAAATCCTTGTCAGGTTGATCGTTTATTTTTATTTTATAGATTATATATAAATATGGAATGGCATAGGTTTTCAGGGCAGTAGGCTGGTGGTTGTTTTGTTTCAACAGTTTTTGCCTGGCTGTATTTTGATTGTGGCCCTCAGCAATGGAATTTCCAATCATACCTAATATACAATTATCAACATACAAATTATACAATATATCAATCTATTTGTTTGCTTCGATCAGCCCGTGACAAGTATAGAGGCTATTTTCATCTGTTAATGTTACGTTACAAATTTGAAACGCTTCCTTTTTCTTGCACCTGTTAAACTGGCTTGAAGACGACTTACGTGTTGCACAGGAAAGTGCCGAATCGGCACGAGTAGAGATGGTCAAGTATGGTGATGAGGAAGTGGTCGTTGAATTCGAACGCGTTGGGAAACTGCGTTGTTATTTGCCATACGCAGTCGATGAACTGTAGAAACACTGGCGATCGATCGGCGTCCGAATGGTGGTCATCTCCGTGTCCGATTCGCTGTTGAAAGTAAAAGTAGTTGAATAACACTATACTCTGAGACGTTGTGTAAATATAATGCCGGAGCATAACCGTGAAACGCTTAGTTTTCATTCCCATCGCATTTTGACTCCGTAGGTTAGAAAACATTCTTAAATAACACTCCTGGAAAGTTTTCGATTGTTCGAGGACATTATGCTTGATTAAGTAGGATGTTAGAGGGTTTGAAACTAACTAGCCTACCTCCCTGCCTGATGGATGGCACCACATTTTAGCTTTACCACAAAATTTCACCCAGCACAGCTGTGTATTTGAGCCAGAAAAAACTCACAAGTTAAAGGGGTGATCTGAAATCTTAAGAAATCAATAAACAGTTTGTAATTAAACAGTTTGCAATAACAGTTTGTAAAACAGTTTTTTTGAAAACTTGTCTAAGATTAGAAGATAAGACACGAGTCTACGGAATTTTCTCAAATAAAACGGGCTTTTTATGCTATTTTTACAAGGTATTTTTAATTTTGTTCCCAACGTTTCGCGAACTTTTCTGTTTGCTTCCGCAGGGGAAAGTTTAAAATAAGGGTATTTACAGGTTAGGATTAATTTCACTTAGTCAAAACCTCGGCTCGCACTTTTTCATACTTTCTGCTCCACTACACATAAAATAACCAGACCTGACGAGACAGATTCGTTCAAAACGTACCTGCTGGAACTTGTGTCCGAAGCTGAGCCACTCCTTCTCGATGAGCACTTCGAAGCCGCGGATGGTCCGATAGTACGGATCCAGCATCAGCATGGCCAGCGCCGTCAACTGTGCCGTCCGATCCCAGCCGTCGGAACAGTGGACCAACACCGAAGTCTTGTGGTTCTCCACTTTGTCCACAATGCGGACGGCACCCGCTAGGATGCACTTGATGTGCTTCAGCCAGAAGGTAGACTCAATTCCGGACAGCCAACGCGACTCCTCGATGATCGGGTAGCAGAGCTCTGCAAATGACGACACGTCAGATGGGCTGTCAATTTCTTTAGACTCATGTCTACTTCTTAATCTTAGCACTGGTTTAAAAAAAGAAACTGTTATTTAACTAGGTTACACTGCTAAGAACTACACAAATAAAGTCCAATGTTTCACTGTGTCGTTGGCTTCATCCCTGAATGTAGTGAAGAAGAAGTGCCCCGTATGAAGCCAATGACACAGTTAGCGAAACGCTGGGAATTTATTTGTGCAGTTTTTATCAGTGTAACTCAGTTAAATAACAGTTTTTTTTTTGTCAGAAGGGTTGTTTGATTTTTATGATGGATTGGAATTAGACGATCGGATTAATCGATTACAGCCCAAGAAACCATGAAATTGACTGATGACACCTTAAAATTAGATACTTGCAAATCACAACAATGAAATTGGAAAAAAAAAACAATGTTCATAATATATTATGGAAAAATCCACACTTTATAAAATGTTGTTCCTTTTAAGACCACCATTTTTCAAACCCAGAAATGGAACTAAAATCAGAAATCTAGATGTAGCACATTATGTTCTTCAAAGAAGCCACTACGTTATCAAGGTTCCAAATAACTCCAGTAAAAATCGATGATTATTCGGTGCAAGATTTTCTTTGTGCGGCTTAGTACGAACCTTTCAACTTTCGCAGAGATTCTCGCATCACATGGATGTTGTGAATGTCCAGGAAAACAAGTTCGGCATTTTGGTATGATTCTTCCGATTCATAGCCGCCGCCCTTTGCTTTATTTGCTATCGCATTGGCACTGCAAGAGAAAACAAACTCATCGGACACTTGCATACCCACCATCGGCCACTGCCTAAGAGGAGATATTTGCAGTGACAACAGAAGTAATTTTCCTTTGGTCTCCCCCCCCCCAGGTGGAGCCCAAACCTGATTGGGACATTGACTGATTTTGAGTTAGCTGGTAACGTTTAGAGGCGAGTGGAGGAGGGGAGCAGCCTAAATCATGTCCCTTGATTTTTGAAAAATTGGAATATAGTCTGTTGCATCAGCAATTTTTGACTTTGGGAATTTGTTAGATTACCCTTAGGAGAGGCGAAACGAGTGCCATTATGGACATCCAATTCACAGTTTTACTGCTGCCGTAAATGTCGGTATCTTGCCTAGATTCTCCTGGATTCTTTTAATTTATAAGAAAAATTTCTGCAAAAATTTTGATTGTTGTGCCTGTAATTTCCTTTTGATGTGGATGGCCGATGACCTGTGGTCAATAGCTGTGGGAGTTTCTTAGACCTTTTTTAGACCTATTATTATTCTTATTAGACCTTTTAGAACCAACAGAAAACTCTTCAGAAACCAATCAATTTCTCTGCCTTTGATCGGTTGTTGCTATGGCATTTACCAAGCTCCATCTTTAACTCAAGCTGAGAAAGTGTGAAAATTTAAAACTGCCCCTTATAATCCCTCAGTTGCAATGGACTCTAAAAACAAAGTGGTCCATTGCTCTTGTTTCTAGCTTTAACCCTTTCACTGCTACGAGCGTGAATACGCGTTCTTAGCTGCAGTGCCCGCCGTGCCGAATGAGTTTTGTGTTTTGAATGTCGCGCCTTCTTGAATTTACGCAAAGCTACAGGTTTGAGCAGGTTGAGCTACAATTTTGAACTTGCATGCCAGTGCAAGGTCTGAACTATCATCTGTAAAATGGCAATCTGATAGATAGCTGATAAGTGACATTTCAATCTGTTTTAAAAGCAATGTTGATGTTTCAACTAAATATACCCAGAGCCAGTAGAAACTCAGGGGTGAAAGGATTAAGTCAGAAAAACTTACCTTGGCCTGGCATCCATGATAAACAGCTTGTGTGATTGCGCGTTGGCATCCATGATGAGCTGAATGTACCGCTCGTCCTCTCGGCTCCGCTTGCCGCCTACGCCGACTAGCGGCTGCGAGCATCGCGTGATGGTCGCTTGACTCTCCGGGTGGATCCACGAGAGCACGGGCACGCGGCCCCGGCTGCGGAACGCCGCCACCGAGCGGAGCTCGTCATCCGAAACTTGCTCCGGTACCGCCCACACTGCCGGGTAGCTGTCGCACACCTCGTATGACTCGTTCAGCTTAGAAATCTTCCACATGTCGTTGGGAAGGCTCTAAAAGCGGGATGACATGGGAAATTCAGTACGTCATCTACTACCAAAGCCAATGGATGAAAAAGTACCCTACCTGTTCGCTCTACAACCCTTTACTGGACAACCAGAAAACTTTAGAACCGATGCAATTCAAGGAAGAAATGAAGCAACATTGTTTTTGTATTTAAAATAAATTTACTACTTCAGGCAAACAATGTGTCTAGGAAATAGACTCAAAATGATTAGTTCCTTTCTTTTAGATAGCTGTCATTTTGGAAAACACGTAGATTTTTGTTAAGATGACCTTTATTTCATATTTTTCCAGAGCCCACGCACCCAACCCAACCCCATACCAATATTTCATTTTCTATTCTAAGATTGCATGTTCATCTACTAAACTCAAAATTATAATGCTACTCATCAAATGGGAATTGTACCTTTTTTCCATGCGATGAAGATTGTTTGTTATTATTATTACAAAAACCTCAGGCTTTACTACGATAGTTGCTCCACCAAATGCACGGCCAAAAGCTTTCCAGAGGCGATTCAAATTCAGGGAAGCAATGCTTATTAATTGGCACTGGAAATGTATTTTTCTGGTCGTCTCAAAACAATATTTTACAGTGATTTTTAATATCTATTGGGCAATCATGAACTACGAGAAGCAAAATTGACAAAATTGACACATTTGATATCTATGAAAATCTTTGACAAATGACTAACTTTCGTTGAGCATTTTGACAGCTGCTTTTGAATGACAATATGGTGTGAGAAAATTACGCTGGTTTACTGTAAATGGATTGAAAGAATCGTGCCATTTCCTGCTATTCAACCGCATTTGATTTTAGTTTTCATGTTCTTCTGCACTTAACTAAGTTATTAAAATTTGAACAACGAAGCAACTTGTCAAGTCGGCGACCATCTTTCTATGGATATCGCATGCGATAAGTTCGTATCGCCTAGTTTTGAATCGGGGATTTAAAAATCACTTTTTCTGGCATAACACTCGAAAAAAAGTTGGACAATTGCTAAAATATCTCTTTCTGTAAATCACGTGATATCTGGCGAGAAACGTAGTGATAAACAAGGGAAAAATTTTACACAATCGCCCTGCAGATCTCTTTCCCAATCCCGACCCCTCTAGCTAAGCTGATGTGCAGGTTTAGAGCCTAAGTGGGCTTCCCCATAAGATAACATGAAAGATTACTATTTTGTACCCTGATCCTTGAGGTAGGTATCCTTGCCTTGCAAGATGCCCCTCAGTTTACGAGAAGGTACCTCATACTAACCATTCGTTTTAATTCTGCTATCGGTTCGAGCACAGACCAGCCGTTTTCGGGAAAGCTCTCGGTGTATTCAAAGGCAAACAATGGCAGTTTGTGAGAGAGCGGAAAAGCGTACTGTTGAAGTTTCTCGAAGACGTTGCGTCGTGAGTGATTCTCTTGTTTGTGAGCAAAGCGCAGGTTGCGCATGTCTTTGCAAAACACCTCGATGCCGTACGAGTTTTCCCCGCGGCTTGATGCTCCTCCCACTTTCTCAATGCGGCTCACCTAATTGCGACAACATGATATAAGATTCACATCCAGTACTTTTAAGCTGCAGAGTAGAACTGATGTGTTCTCTACAGCTAAGTTTTTGTTTCTCTCATAAAATAAAAGTAAATTTGTAGCAACGTTGTAGGGTTTAAATGCTAAATTTTATAAAAAGTATTAAAATTTCAGTACATTTACACATCTACATTTTTTTATAAGCAGGGTTAAGTCAAGAGGACAAACAATTTAAATTGACAACATTCAAGCAACTCACCACACCAAGAGGCACATCTACCACATAAGGAGTGTCTCTGTCCATGCTACGGAAGTGAATCTTGTAATTGGTCACAGAGAGCACTCCTCGAGATGGGCCGCTGTATGGGCACAGATATGTGACTTCCCTCGCCACACCGTGAACCTTTTCTCCTGCCAGTAGCGGCGGATCATCGGGTCGTGAAGGAGGAACCGGTTCGGGAATATTCACCTGGAGTAAAAATAAGTTGAAAACGCTAAGCTAAGCGAAAATGTTAAGCCACTATTTTAAAATACATTGTTGTAATCCTTACCGATTCATGTCCAAGCTTCGAGCTTGAGCTAGATTTCGAATCTGATGCTAATGAGTCTAAGCTGGCAGTAGTCTTTACTTCTAATTCAATTGACTCAGGGCTGCCTTTCTTTTCCATGTCGTATTCTGAATTGACAAGTCCTGAAGAGACACAAATAAACATTAAAACAAGCCATGTGATTGCACACAGGAGCTATGCACATTACGCACTAATACATTTCCAATAATAATCGGAAAAGTTGCAGGAAATCAAATTGTCAGAGTTCGAAATAGATTTTTGACGACAATGCGTTCAGAAACTCATCTAGGACGCAGTTTACATCGGTTAACAAGCTTTACAGCGCGATTACCACACCCATAGGAGAGTAATTTTAAGGTTAAACTAACTAGTTTGGGCTGTAGCTCCGATCCTTTCTTTTGATTGTTAGTACACGAAGTTTAATTAATTTATTACCGTGAATTTATTGTTCAGTCACTGAAAATTAACGATATTACTGTTTACTATCAATGATAAACGCAAAAATTTCATGTACAGCCCGACACCTACTGTCACAACTGACACTTTTGAAGTTGTGAGCAGCTGATGGCGTTGACACTTGACGCGAGGCGCGAACGAGATTCGCGAGCCACATGGAGACGCGTTGTACCTTATGCACCGCCAAAGAGAGTCTAGTATTTGCACCACTATAATACATGGAGAATTATGGAGGTAAGCTAAAAGAATTCCACAGATGAAAATATACGTAGAGAATAAGGGAGGTCAGCTGGAGGTAATTGCCCAAATGAAAATAAACTTTTAGTGGAAATTTTATACATATTGTGGCTGAACTCTGAAGCCATTGGAGCTAGAGGCCAGCCGCTTTCAACTTTTAATTATATGCTTTCAGGTTTCAAGATTTTCATTTTATGAGTGTGCTCATGAAAGCACCATCCCCAAGCTGCTTTTCATGCTTGAATAGTTTTAGTTCACCTTCACAGCGTGGCTGGTTTTTACGTGAGCCCGGTGTGCTTTGTGAGCTGCTAACTTTTCCATTATAAATGTTGATAGCAACAAAAATAACTAGTTAGATAAATTGCCACTTTTCTCGCTTATACAGCTGCACCAAGGGCAAGCGGTCCTGTCGGTAGTCAATTCCCATCAACCCTAGCGGCTTACTTACACCTAATTCATTTTTGTTGGAAACATCCCAGGATATATATATCAAGTATCGTGTAGCGCTCCATAATTTCATCTAAATCAGTTTAATACAATACCAAGGATTTTAGTTTTATGTACTGCCTACAGTAGCTTAGAGCATTCAAATAACATCATTTTTTTAGGAATATTAATAAT
>QKMV01001421.1:0-16139 GCA_003287335.1 Lednia tumana
TATAAAATAATTTAATGATATTATAATTTGTTGTTGTATTATTAAGCTTTCAGTTATTTATGTTTTTATGTTGTTTGCACGGCGCGAAAAGCCTAATTTGTTGATTTGATTGTATTGAAATCACGACCTCAGATTCTTGTGTGTTGTTGTGTCGGGTGTAGAAGTTGTTCGTGGTTCTCTCGTAGCCGTGGTCTTAGAAGTCGATTTCTGGGTTGAGGTCGAATCGTGGCGGGAACGCGCTACCGTCGAATGGAGGTCTGTGTGCCGGCCTGTGGGGCTGCAATCGAAAACAACCATCAATCTCACGTTCGTAACTAATTAGCAAACAAAATGTCCGAGCACCCAAATCATTCCACTCGTATGCTTGAAACGTAGCCATTGTTCATAGCCAGGCAGACTGTAATAAACTGGCGACCATCCCTTCCACCGCCATAATGCGACAAGCGTAGTTCCCAGACGTGTTAATGCCATCATTTTTGGAATAGCTTCTTATGGGCCGTTAAAAAAACCGTCACCCGAGCTTGTAAGATTATGGGGCAGTGGTTGGGAAATATATGCTGGTGGCCGCCATGAAATGTACAAGTTCACTCAAACGTATAAAAAATACAAACATGTAGAAAATAAAACAATGGTCTGGTGGTTTCATCCACGTGGTGGGGGCTGGGGTTGGGTTTCGTTCCAAAAACAAGATACAACAGAAACGTGTGGGATTTTGGACTTCACAGAAACATATGTCTAGGCACTATCAGCACGCACTTGCTGCAATAGGCAATATCTAGGGAAACAATAGCTAGCTGTAAATCAGGATTAAATCAGGCGTTTTTATGTTGCAATCTTGTTGGTACTTTGTGAGCACAAACTAGGCACGAAGTTTAGTGCATTTTTGTGCGCAATACAGGAAGCCCTGTTAAGTGTGTATGTGTTTTGTTTGTAAAGGAAGAAAACGAAAATCACTGGGAAATGTCACAGTGCATTCAGGTTGAAACAGCACGCGACTTACAAGATATTTTCATTTGGTTTATTCTGCACCCAATTTTCGGGCTTTAGCTTGACCCTAGAGACGAGAGAAAAAAAATCATTCGTGTTTAAATATTTGCTTTTCACAAATTTCTCTCCGCTTTTTAGTTGCTTGGACCATTATGATCCAAGCATTTAGGAAGACGTTAGAGAAACAGATTTGTTTAACTTGTTAGTTTATTACGAATGTTGATTTTGTCTTACCGCGGGGCTAAGACCTCGGGCGGTTGAGCCTCCTCGTCCCTTCGCGCGGAACTTGGAGATAGCTTGTTCAGCCAGATCCGCTCGCTCTTCAGCCTCTTCCAGCTCCTGTTGTGCTTTGCGGAACTTGGCCAAGTTGAGGGCGGCGATTTCCTCCTGCAAGACATCACCAAAACCATTCCAGTAAAATACACCATCCATCCCAATTCATTTCAAACTACGATGCTCAGCTTGCGTCACTTACGGCTTCCTCAATCTGCCTCTTGTAGGTCTTAATCTTCTGTTGGAGTTTGTCAACCAGATCCTGCATACGCTCGTGGTTCTTGCGGTCCTCCTCAGCCTGGAAGCTCAACTCCTTAATGCGCCTCTCGGACTTGCGCAGGTTCTTCTGTGCGTCAGCATGTCGTCGCTGTTCGCCGTCAAGCTCGTTCTCCAGCTCGCGCACGCGTTGTTCCAGCTTGATGATGGCCTTCTTTCCTCCCTTGAGTGCGTTGGCCTCGGCCTCGTCCAGACGGACCTGGAATGACAAGAGCGTCCTGAGTCACCGATCGTCACAAACCAGAGGCGACGTCGAGGCACTGGCTTGAAGATATACTCACTTGCAGTTCCTTGATCTGTTGTTCGAGAGCCTTGCGCAACTTCTCTTGGGTCTGTGCGTGGTCTTGCTCGGCACGGAGCTCGTCGGCTAACCTCGCGGCGTCAACCATCGCCTTCTTCGCCTTCTCCTCGGAGTTCTTGGCCTCGTTGAGGAGCTCGTCCAGGTCGGACTAAAACAAGATATATTTTGTATTTTGGTGTTGACTACAGAGAATGATCACCTGTTTAGTGCAAGGGCTGTAACTAGAAGAGTGGCCGAATGTTTTCGGTAGACTAACTTCATGACACAGAAGGCATTTTAAAGCTTTATGGATTTTCTCAGGGCGGACGTTTTGGCTATGTAAGGAAAAAGAAAAAGGGTCGTAACTCACGTGCAGAGTTTGCAGCTCAGACTCGAGCTTCCTCTTGGCGGCGGAGATGGAAGTGTTCTGTGCGGAAAGCTCGTTCAACTGTTCGTGAGCATCTCCCAGTTCCTGTTCTGCCTGGCGACGACCGCGGTCGGCCTGTTCCAGGAGTTGACGGGACTCTTCCAGCTCGTTCTGGAGAGCGTTGGATCGGCGTTCAGAGATGCCAAGAAGTTCGCGGGCGTCGTCACGAGCGCGCTGTTCCTCCTCAAGGGCGGTCTGCACATCCTTGAGCTGTTGCTGGTAGCGCTTAATGTTCTTTTGCGCCTCGGCGTTGGCCTTGTTGGCATGGTCAAGAGCGATCTCGAGCTCGTTGATGTCAGCCTCCAACTTCTTCTTCATGCGAAGAGCCTCAGCCTTACCCTTGGCCTCGGCTTCCAGGCTGGCTTGCATTGAGTCCAATGCGCGCTGGTGGTTCTTACTGTTGACGACAAAAGACCGCGTTATTTTATTTTCAAGATTTTTAGGGGACTCAATCTATATTCATGTAGACGTGTTTGAATTCTACATAGTTTTTCAGCCAAGCGGGGTTAAAATATGCGTGATGTTTTACCGTGTGTTTTCGAACTCTTCCTCCTTCTCTTGGATGCGACGGTCAATCTCCTGGCGAACTTGAGAAAGCTCAAGCTGTGATCGCAGGACCTTGTTCTCCTCCTGTTCTAGCGCGGACTCGGCCTCCTCAAGGGCAGCCTGGAGCTCGTCCTTCTCAGCCTCCAATCGCTTCCTGGCCTTCTCGACCTCGTGGATGTTGCGGCCACCCTCACCGATCTGGTCAAGCAAGTCCTTGACCTCATCTGTGGGCAAAAATGTACGCAATGTTTAATTGCGATCGCAAGGCGATAGTAACGGCATCCAGCTGAAGTCGTCACAGATGAAAACTTACCAGCCAAGTTCTTGTTCTCACGACGGACAGCCTCGAGCTGCTCCTGTCCCTCCTCGTACGCTCCCTTAAGACGGAACAACTCGGTGGAGTAGTTGCGGCATTCCTTCTGGCTGGCATCAAGCTCGGCAGCGAGGTCATCGACCTTCAACTTCCATTCGCCAATAATCTTGTCGAATGCCTTCTGCTTCTTCTCAGCGGCGTTGGCAATCGCAGACGATCGGTCGACTTCCAGTTGCAGATCCTCGACTTCGGTGGACAGACGCTGCTTGGTCTTCTCGAGGGCGACGCACTTCTGGTTGAGCGACTCGATGGTCTCCTCAGCCTCGGCCAACCTCGCTTGCAGCTTACGCCTGTAGAAAGCACACCAAGTTAATTTGCAGCTCCGTCAAATAAACATTTTCGTGTGTCACACCAAAGACTTTATCGTGATCCTTACTTAGCCTCCTCGAGTTCCTCAGAGCGAGCCACTCCCTCGGACTCGTACTTGGCCCTCCAGATCTGAGCCTCGGCGTTGGCCTTCGACAGCTGGCGCTGGATGTCAGCCTTGCCTTCGGATTCCTCCTCCACTTGCTCGCGGATGTTGTCCAGGTCGTGCTCCAGGTTGCGGAACTTGCCCAGAAGAGTGGCGCGCTCCTAGAATTCAACCGAAGCACGCGGAAGATTATTACACGATTAAGGTGGGTTTATGGCCCTGAAAGAAACCAATGGTTGAACGCTAGCTAGAAATCAAGATCTTTGCTGGTTTTCCGCACATTTATTCCAAGTTTTATATGAACGGTTGTGAATTGCATTGTAGAGATGGCAAACAAAAATAGAAAACTAAGGTTGCCCGAGGATTAATATTTGGTTATACCCGTTATAAGCGGATCAAATCTTTCAAAATAGTAACGGTGAAAGTTAATGTGAGCTGCTATTTGCGAGTAGCACCGCACTTGTGTGATCGGCCTCAAGTATGAACCGGAACTTTGACTAAGAAGGGTGTCATAAGCAAGTGCATCTATCAGAAGATGGCCTGTAGTTTTCAATATATACTGCAGCGAATGGTTTTCGAAGCATGCCATGATGCCTGAAGGAAAGATACGATAGTGGTATTGAAGAATATTGGATTGGTTCCTTACGCGGCCCTCCTCGTCGGCTATCCTCTTGGTGTCCTCGAGCTGGGTGGTAAGAGAGATCTTGATCTTGCTGAGCTGAGACACTTGAGACTCGGCATCCTCGAGTTGACGGAGCAGGTCGGAGTTCTCGATGGACAGCTTCTTCTTGGCAGAGTCGAAGTCGTTGAGCGAGCGGTTGGTCTCGTCAAGCTTGCCTTGGACTTCGTTGAGAGTGTGCTGGAGTTGTTTGGCGACCTTCTCAGATGAAGCCTAGAAACCACGAGATGAGGTGTGAAATCTCAGAAGATGGGTTTCTGTTGCCTGTGTGTACTTACCGGAAGCTATTTCTTTTTGTTAAGTAAATGTCTAAATACAACTCGGTTAGGAACACGTCTAGGTTACTGTGTCATACAATGACAATTTTATTATTTCGTAAACCAACTGCAAAAAATGTAATCAAGGCTGAGAAAATGTGTAAACGATATTTTTCTCATAAAAACGTAAGCATTTTAAGGTCTCGCTATTTGTAGATTTTTTCGATTATAGGCCAATTGGTTTATGAAATATGGTTCTGGAAAAAACACACACAGAGAAAGTATGATAACATTATTATCATCTCTGGAAACAACAATACACAAATTAACACACGTTAGCTTATTTTTCACGGTTACTCACATTTGACGGAAAATTCATGCGTGTTTTTCTGGCCATAAAGCAGCTTTGGTTTGAAGGAAAAAGGATAGTTGTGGTCGCAGTTTAAAGCCTCTAATAAAATGCAGCGCTAGTATTCATTATTCTAAAGCTTCGCAACAATTCTCGCGGTGATTTGAATGCACTAAATGTGGTGTAAGTTGTGGCTCTGACAATGAATATAACTCATGTACATCATTTACATAATGACTATCATTTGTGTGAGTGTGAATAATTCAGTCAGCTATTGTTATTAAATTACAACATGGCAAAATAGTAAAGCAGCGTATTATTTATCAGCACATTTTGTTTAGTTTAGCGGTTTTTTGTTCAGTGATTTATTTGTAGCGATATCTCTGAAAACGATTAAATTGCCATGCCGGCTGAACTACTTAGCGTATTGCACATTGATTGCGAATGACATGGTGTTTGCTGCAAATACCTTCTCGTTGGCCAAATGGTCAACTCCGGCACGGAGGTCGTTCAATTCACCGGCAAACTGACACTTGTCCTTTTCGGCTCTGCGATAATAAAATAATATACGTGTTGATTTGGGAGAAAGGTTTATCAAAACACACATATACTACGAGACATGGTAAACGTCCCCGGAGACTGCGTCTGTCCTAGAGAGCACGGCACCGGGGGTGAAGTAAAAACAGGGCCGGAGGACATGCTGAGGGGGTCACCCTGAAAAGGGGGCTGGGGGACGTTTTACCTTCTCGCGGGCCAACTGATCGATGGCACCGCGGGTGTTGTTCAGCTCGTTGTGGACCGTCGAGCGATCATGTTCAGCCCTGCGAGATTAAAGCGTGTTTTCACTCCAGCGTTAGGTTCCATGGACCACTACCTTCATGCTCCCGCTCTTTAGACAAGCTGCTAGTTGAAACCTGACCGGTTCAGTTATTCCCCAAAATATTTGTTGTAACCATCACCTTATAAGTGCTTGATATCTACTCATTTATATAAAAAAATCAGATTTGAATCTTTATCACTATAGGGCGTCAACATTTCCTGTCGTTATTTGAAAGAAAGGTATTAGACATGCGGTTCTCGAAGAAAAACGGTAGGCAGCAGCTAGAGAAAACTCGTAAATTAGTCTATCGACTCTCGTACAATACTTACTTAGCCTTGAGCTTGTTCAGTTGGTCAATTTGTTCTCCCATCTCGGCGACGGCATCGTTGTGCTTCTTGCGCAGGTTGGCAAGGGTTCCCTCGTGCTGGATGTTGGACTCCTCAAGATCACGTCGGAGCTTGCTCAGCTCGGCCTCTCGCTTCTTGTTCAGCTCGATCTGGGCCGAGGTGGCACCACCGGCCTCCTCGAGACGCTCGCCGAGCTCCTCAAGCTCGCGAGCCAAGTCCGAGCGTTGTTTCTCGGCCTTGGCGCGGGCTTGACGTTCAGCTTCGACTTCTTCTTCGAGTTCTTCGATGCGAGATTGGAGTTCCTTGATCTGTTTCTGCAGCTTGGCAACAAGCGATTGTTCGTCTTCAAGTTTGGCGGCCAGTGATGAGATTTCCTTGTCCTTGCGCTGAATGGTCTGCTCGAGTTCCTTCTTGTTACGTTCCAAGTCGGACACGGCCTCCTGAGTGAGCTTGAGGTCTCCCTCTACCTTCCTCTTGGTCTTCTCAACATCACCACGGAGCTTCTTCTCGCGTTCCAGAGAGTCCTCGAGCTCGTCCAGGGTCTGCTCCAACTTGGCCTTGACTTTGTTCAAGTGGTTGACCTTGTCTTCCGCAGCCTGGAGTTCCTCGGCGGTCTTCTGGGTGGTCTCACCCTGGTTCTTCTTCTCCTTCTGCAGCTTGTTGATGAGCTCGTCTTGGTGGGCGATCTCGTCGTTCAAGTTGCGGATCTGGTGATCCTTGGTGGCCTTGTCTTGCTCGGACTACGCACACATGTAATTGTCAGACATCCCAATAACACCAAGTAACTCAATTTTGTAACGAAATACTAAAATGGACGTTTCCTCACCTTCTGCACAGAGAGTTCCAAGTCCTCGACATCCTTCTTGAACCCAGAGATCTCCTGCTCCAGCTTCTTCTTGGCTTGGAAGAGCTGGTTGCGGGCATCCTCCTCTTGTTGCAGACGATCTTGAGTGTCCTGCGAAACGAGGTCGTTACCGATTAGCTCAACGTCAAAGTCGCTTCGTCCACGTCGCCGGAAAACGTCTCTCTAGCCAAGACGGCCATGTGAGTTTAGCCCAGAAATCTCATGTTTGATTCATTATGGCATATGTGTATTGAATAAAAATGATGAGTGGTGTCTTTCTCCGGTCTTGGCAGGGTGTGTTGAGATTCGGTCTCTTCCGAAAGGAGTGCGTGACTAACAGGCCGGTAATCAACGAATGACGTTCATAAGCCGATGTGATGGGCCCCGATAATGTTGCCGAGTGATTTGGCGCTGGTCCATATGAACGCGGCCGTACTATGTCATGGATATGACATCGAGATCGCGCACTCGGTCGACGGGACTATTTCGGGAAGGCGATTAAATGATGTTGGCGGAATTCACGGAGAAACTAGGAAATATGAACGTTTGATGCATGTTTCTTGAGGAGCGTGACCCCGTTCGTTTTGTTTAATTTGTACTTCAAGGAGAGGCGTTTCATGAATACCTGGGTGAGCTTACGATCTCGTGTCAGTATAGTAGTGTTATATGAAAATAAAAAAGTATGCAAAATAAGTTGGCTGCAATTTTATTATGAAAGGCGAGCCAACTCGGAAGAATGAAGTTCTGTCATTGTTCTGAACATGAAGGAACAATAAGAACGCGTGTTTCGCCTAGGGTTTTTGGCGAGCGCGGAATGAAATGTTAACTCTATCTGAAAGGTTAATTAGACACTATATTTCAGAGTATTCCAGGAGATGAATGTCTTGTACATCTAATAAAGTGTCACGGTGACAAACAACGATCGTTCGCAAATTCCATTGAGGCAAATTCCAACTATTTGTAACAGCTAGAAATGATTCAACGTTTCCACCAACGCTCCGTCCACCTTTGCTAACTAAATATAAATTCTTATATATGTATCGTGATTCGTGCTTCCGTGTTGTTTTGCAGTTCACTTCCAAGTGTATTTTTACTTGCATTACGCATACACATTTATAGGATATACGTGCGGTATGCTATGTGTGTATGTGTACGCACGCTGTATGACTCAATCGAGTAAACAAATTATAAATGTGTCAACTCGGTTTTTGGGTGATAAATGTAAAAACCGCGCGACGCGATCGCGACGGTCGTGCGAATGTGAAATATTAGAATGTGATTGGGGACAGCTGCACCTGCTAAATAGGCTACGAAGGCATTACTTTCATCCGGTCCCGAATTAACTCGCGGCTCCACCATCGGCAATGTAGCGCACGTCCTAACTTGGCTCGAGTCGGAAGAGAGTGTCCATCTCGGCTTCAACGATGCCGCTCGCCACCACTTATAGTGACTGACAACTTTGACAACACTGCCACTTGCCGACAAAGAAGCGTGCATTTCCAGCATCGCCAGCCCTTAAAGACTAATAAAAGTTTTCGCGTATCTATTCGGCACTTTAATCGAAGATCTAATGTGCTTTTCGCTCATATGCCAAAAGTCCTACACGTTTTTAGGGTCTCTTTGATGCGTAATTGGACTTGGACAATTTATAGCTGCGACAACTCGTCATCGTCCTTGCATCTTAGAGCTAAAAAGCAATTGGGCAATGTCTGAGATGTGTCTGCTAAGACTAAGCACCAGATATCATTTTTATTTAGGGAATTAATTATTAAATATGAATGGTATCTTTCTGAAATGACTCAGGTAAGGTCTGTAAATAGCTCGGTGGTAGGCGATTTACCCTGGACCGAGAAGCAGCTGCAGTCACTCATTCAACGATGGGCATCGAGCCAGGAAACGCTACCTACTCGTACGGATACTTCATTCCTGATAGGCATTTTCACACTCCACTCTCGTGTATCAACTTACATGGGTGCACCAATCTATCTAAATAAAAAAGTGGGTTTTAAGTAAACGCTCTAGAATTATTTTAACTAGCTTTGGATTTCTTTTGCATGTGACACCGAAAGCTTAAAAATATGTGATTTCACGTGAAAAGTTTATAAATACCCGATGTTTGTCCGTAAAATAATATTATTCTAGGTCTTTTGGTGCGATAAATTTTGCCGAAATCGCTCTCAAGCGCCGTAAAAATATACATGAGCTATTCGTGGTTCACCGCGTACATATTTTCGGTCAGGACGTCAGCAAACGGTGCTCATGATTACTCACATGTGGCATAAAATCTGAGAGCAAATTCAAACTTCTATAAATTTTACCATAAACGAGCCCTGTCTCTCTAGATATAATTGAGCTGAATTAAAAGAAATTTAACTTTACTTTTAAATTTGTGTGAGCCGTTTTCTAGATCAATACTTATTTGGATGCTTAGTAGTGCTCGTATTTCTCAGGAAGGCATTCATATTATCACTGATTCAAATATCTTTTAAGAAGAAGAAATGTATGTGAAATTTGTATGTGCTTAACGTTTGACCATGTGTTTCCTGTACTTCAATAGTATTGCACTCGCATTTTGTGGTGAATTTGCTTCCCGGGAGCACAGTTTCCACAACATGTCGATACAAACAACGTGTAAAAGTGAATCGAATTAATACGAATAACACAAGATTGTGCACTCACATGGAGCTGAGACTCGAGGTCAGACTTCTGGGCCTGGAGTTTGGCAGCCCTCTCGTGGAATTCGGACAAGCTTCCCTTCTCTCCTTCCAGCTGGGACAGGAGCATGGTCTTCTCCTCGAGCAGCTTGGAGTTGAGGGCCTCGCATTCCTTGCGAGCCTTCTCTTCGCGCTCGAACGCCTCTTGAGCCTTCTGTGCCTTCTCGGCCAGTTTCTGTAGTAACAATTCAGATTTCTCGTAAGCCTCCATGCCGGATTGTTTGCGTTCAGAGGTCGGATCGGTAGAGTATGCCGGCTGAGGCGGACTCTGGTCGCTTGGTTCGACTGATTCCATGACTGCCAGACAACTACCAGATCCGACGATTTCACCTCAAAATGTAAACTTTATGTGTGGGTAGGGTGCGTGGCACTTGGCGTATACTCAACTAAAAATACGGAATTCTGGAGAGTGGGGAATATTTCATATTTAGCTATGGCCCCACCCATAAACGCGATCTCCAAGGGGCATTGGTGAATCGGATCGTGCATGTAGGCTTCTAAGTTATATGAAATCCAGAAATAGTTTTTTTTTTGCAAGTATGAGGGGGAAATGATTTGGATGTGGTTATTTTTTTCTTTTACCCACCTCAAGCTCGTCCTCGACGCGGGTGACGTTGAGAAGAGGCTTGACCTTCTGCCACAACTTCCACCACGGCCAGGTACGGAGTTGCAGGTACTTGCGCAAGTTGCGCTGGACCACTTGCAACGCGATCCTACACACAGATCACGCATCTCGTTACATCTCACATTCTGAATACATATGTATGAAAACCATCTGCACGTGTCAACACTTAATCCCCGAATTCATGCCTATTCACAGATGATGACATTAGGTTGGGTCTACCTTCTAAATTAATCATGTCTTGGCATTTGGTTTACCTTGTTGGGACTCATCAGATATGCTTCCCCTCCCCAACTGACTTGGCAAATAAAAATATATGACTCCTGATCTTGTTAGCTGCTCCTTACCTCTGGTCTTGCAGTTTCTTGTACTCCTTGCGAGCAATGTAACCTCGCATCCAGGACTGCATCCAGGTGATGATCTTAGAGAGACGGTCGTCACGCAGCTCCTCCATCTGACCCAGGACTCCGGCACGGAAGAACACCTACCCGAATCAGCAACAATCGTTCAAGTCAACTATTTCACTACGGGCGTTTGGAAAACAAGCAGCTACGAGTGAAACAGTTAGCTTGCTACCGAGTTAGCAGTTATTGCAAGAGCTTTCATAGCAATGTTTTAAAACATAATGTAATGTAAGGCAATTTTTATTTGAATGCTGCAACGAATGAGTCCAATAAACGTAAATTATACATTGATTTTCCATGTTATTACATGAAATACCAAGTATTATTTTCATAATTTTATTTTCTCACCGGTTCTAAGCTCATGGTGATTAAAGCTAAACTTAATAAAAGCATGTGATAACAAATACGCCAAACAGAAAGCAACGCGTAACAATAGAATAGAAGTAACAAGTAACACGTGCGAAATCAGTTAGTAGTTGGGAGTCGGTGATTCCAATGCGTTATCTACCTTGGTGTGGCCCAAGCGGTATTGTTCTGGGTCCAGAGACACACTGTCCAGGATTATCTGAGCCGCTTTCTCATCTGGTATCGGTCCTTTGAGGAGTTCGGCGCACAGGATTTTATATCTAATGGAGTTGGGGGTTAGGACATAAAATACCACACAGTCAGTTCTCGTTACACAAAAATGGTAAAACACGGTATCCCAACACAATAGCATGTGTGGTAAAGAGATATCTCAGGAATCGCAAGTCAGCTACGATTTCCCAAGCTCTCCTTTAAACCAACAAACATAAAAACTAAAACACACATCTCTCTAGAGGAATTCAATCTAATTATTGGGTAGGCAATACTTTGGTGACATGGCATAGCAGGTCTGCTGCAAATGCACTAGTATACACCAATAGGAGTTTTTTGTAAGGCACAACACTCATCTATAGACCGCACTAGTCTCTAAATTCTGGAATACGAAAACACGGATGGATAACAACGAGAAAGATTCAACCCAATTCACGTATTGGGCTTGGGTGTGAACAGAGGACCCCTCGTTTTACATGCCTTGGTGTGGCCCAGCCTATAAGATTCAGGGTCCAAAGCCACACTCTCCAAGATTGCGCCAGCGGCCTTCTGGAAGTCGGTGCCGCATTTATCTACGGCGGCGGGGTCTAGGATCTTGTATCTAGAGTTCAGGAGGAGGGTAAAACCAAAGAAGAGTCAGTCTAAATGTTCATCAACAGATGCCCATGGCTCAGTGTTGAACAACTATGACGATGCAGTCATGCTAGGTTGGTAGGGTGGAGGATGCTGAAAGAAAAAAGTCATTCGGGCACTATCCAAAAACGATAATGCGTGGAGGTCGTGCAGTTTCAGAACGATGCAAATGGACTGAGGGGTTGGACTAGAACACCTCTATGTTCCATATCGAGGTGTCTTACTATATGGAAAAAAACGATGCAGGTTGCTGAACCACCTACGCTAAAATTCTCAAGTTGCAGATAGCATCGTATTCATCACGTGTTATATTTTGCGGTGGTTCTATTTCACTATTCTGGGACTAAAGAGGGGTGGTACCGTGCAAAGGTGGAGACAAGTCTCCCCAATGCCTTGCCTTGGTGTGGCCAATACGGTAGCTGTCGGGGTCAAGACCAACTTCCTCCAAGCACTTGGCGGCAGCGGTCTTAGGATCGGCCTCAGCTTGCATGGTAGCGGGCGCTAAGATCATGTATCTTGACGGAAAACACATTTATCGTTAAAATTGGAATTAAAAAGCTCGAATCTGCTGAAAGAAAACAATGTTTCTTGATTTTCATTAGATATGTGTGTTTCGGATGTATGTGTTACCTATAATATTCAAGAGGAAAATTTATTTCACCCGGAATATGAAGTGTAGGTGATCAAGTGATGTACGGGTGCCAAATGACGGAGAGCTGGAAAAGTGTGTGTGTAAATAATTTGACTGCGTCTGCAAGTATTTTTTTATAAAGTGAGTGTTTTAATTTGTTACCAAATTCGAGTTTACGCTTACCGGAGCTTGAAGTCGGGGTAGACCATCCTGTTGGGGAAGCCCTTTCGGCAAATACGGATTCCTTCAAGTACACCGTTACAAGTCAGCTGGTGCATAACCAAGTGAGAGTCGATCAAACCTACAAGTCCACCGGGGAACACTCATGTTAAAAGAGAGATCATTTTCGTGCGCAAGAGATATCAGTATCGGCAAAAAAATCTTGCTGCCATTTAGACATTCGTCTTTAGCGAAAAGTTAGGTTCTTTTATATGTGAATCTGTGAACCTTGGAGAAAGGAAAAATTGGGGTTTTGTGGCTGTAAGATTCCGAAACTTACCGGCCTGCTTCAACTCGTTGGGGATGATGCAACGCACGAAGTGAGGAGCTGTGCTCTTCAATGTCGTCATCAAGTTGTTCAGTTGCTCCTGAAATGCCAAACACAACACAATTTTAACACTAGCATCTTCTCTAAGGAATGTCATAATAATACTGTTACAATCTAAAATACGTTAAGTATCTAAAAAAACTAACGTTACCTGTTTACATACTCACGGCACTCACGTTCAGAAACTTGATATAATCTACATCTAATAATCTAAGTATAGCAATAAATATCTGTGTAAATTAACACTAAATGTAAGTAGATAACATAACATAATATCATTCGTCATCACAGAACACTGTACTCGATGTCCGAGCATTGGATAGTTAGCATTGCATTGTCTGTCGAGGAGTTAGTATTCAAGTATATATTGGTTCACCTTGCCGGCGGAGAATATGGGTAGAGGATACATGCAATGCACACACATTTCTTAGCACAATATCACTATCACCTCATCCTTGTCCGAAACGGATAGTTGTCAATTTTATTCATTACGGAGATGTTTCAATTTGGCATGCTGAATTTTCATTAAAAAAAGATTCCTTAAGCATGCGTAAAGTTCCACAGAGGCGTAAGTTTCAAGCCAGTCGAAACTTAGCCCCGAGCTTAGTAGTCCCGATCCAGTTTATTATGGATGGAAGGTAAATCTTGAAAGTATTCAATTTGGGAAAAGCAAAAACTAAATGAGATTATGATATTCAGGTGATCTCTGGTGATGCTTGGTGTTCGCTTAACCGATATTTTCGGCGTACTGCTCTCATCAAACCTTCCTAATAGATGGGTAACGAAATGCACTCTTGGTAGCAATTAGATGACAAAAAGTATGATCAAACGTGTGGCCTATCAGATGATCTAAAACCAATCAGAAATCACGCGGGGGCTTAGTGTTTTATGGCGCACCTTGTAGGAAGACGATACTGTGGCGAAGCCACCACCCTTCTTTCCTCGGCCACCTCCTAGATGACAAAGATAACATACCAGCTGTAGCAGGAGTAAAGCACATCAAATCTGGTAAGGAACCCTTACCGTGGTGTTACCTGGGTGGGGATGGCAGGCAAGCTTCAGGATGCGGAGGATGCAGTGGATACGGATGTTGTGATGTAGGATTTCCGAGCAGTGTCCTGTGCTAGCTTTTTGTTTTGTTTCTTTTCGTCCGACGAGAGTTTATTTACCCGATATAAGGAAGAAACCGTCTGGAAGGCGGAACCCTTTTGTCGCTTGTTACCTCCTGGGCATTGAAAGAATATTTAATCAATCGTGATCAATAGTTATTCTGCGATTACGAGGCAATCGAGTTATTCAAACAGACATTAGTTATTTCAAAGCAGATCATTTGAATTAATTTGAAATTTGAAATGTTATCGTGTTTAAAGCTATAAAATGTATTCATTCATTTCAATTAAAGTGTTTTTTCAATTATTACGAGTTATGAGTACTTATTCCTGAGTGACAACTAGTTGTCTGCAAATTACGAAACAAAAAATAATACATCAAAAAGCCGCGTCTATTTTAGTTTGAAGCAATTTTTTGCATAACACAAAAATATTAAATATTTTGGCTGAGTTGTGAATGAAAACCACAAATAGCGTGTTTTGTTGCAGTACCAAGAAGTGAAAGACAGCAGAGTCCTAAACAGATTGCATAGAAATTTGAGCTATGGAAGACAGACTGTGGAAGAAGACGTGAGATGCAACTTGCAAGGTTGGATGTTTTGGCAGTCGGGGTGTTATGTTGGTCAGGTTGTTGTGGTATTAATGGTGCAGGCAGATGGAAACTTTTTTCCATGGACATGCTGGTATTTGACATGGCTGAGTGATAAGTTTCTTTTGATATAATATTCATAGCTGAGAGCTGAAAAACAAGTTCATGAAATGGTGTCTTGGTTTATGTTATGAGCTTAGGATACTGAATATATCCATTTGAATTGAAGACAAAGGGTATTTGACAGATATACTCCAGAAATATATTAATTTCTTGAGTTAAATGAAATATGAGTGGCATTGAAGCTGAAAGCTTTTCACCCAAGTGGCATAATGCTGAAACTAAAAGTATTTTTGCAAATGGCTTGACGTGGTGAGGGTTGGTGGAATGCTTACCCTTGCCACCAGCGTCTCCGCCGGCCGGGGCGGACTGTCCGGGATGGTCGAGGAAGATCTCGCACAGCAGCTTGTTGCTTCCCTTCTTGAACTGGTCGACAACAGTGTCGTTCAAGGGGTCCTTGTTCTTCTCCAGCCATCCAGTGATGTTGTAGGACACCTGAGTTTGGCATAGGTAAAGGGAGGTTTAACGTTTATACAAAATGGTTCACGTGGCAAAATTAAATTAATAACGGGACTCTCTCTGCTCTTACGCAATTTTGTCACATTAAAAATTGTGCTCTAGGATCCTTCAGATTAAAGGATCAGCAATGTTGCTGCTGCTTTACGTTTGAAGTAATGCTCAAGTGAAGGTTGGGATTTTGGAAAGATAACTTTGTTACTTACGCATCCAGCATAATGGCCAAGAGCGAAGTGGGCAGCAACCTGACCGGGCTTTGGGGGCTTGGGCTTCTGGAAGTTGGGCGACTTGCCCAAATGGTTGTTCATCAGCTTCTCCTCAAAGGTCCTGTCCGTGGCCTTGGGGAACATAGACTCCTCCTCAAGGATGGAGAGGATGCCCATGGGCTGGAGGGAAGAGAACCGGCGATTAGATTGTTGATATTAATTTTGTGTTATGTTAATATGACTTACACTAATTATCTGAGGGATGATTCTAGCCGTAACTTTATTGTTATTATTTGAAATAGCCTATGGAGTCTTCATTCTACATATTTTTGTGAAATACATTTCAATCGGGTCGTAAAACTACTTAATTATTCTGGATTACTGTCTAAGTATTTAACACGTGCCACGAGCTTCTAAATAGTTCTACGTACTTGATAAATTGCTTTCAACTCTACGTTTAATCTAACGTAAGAGTAACTACTTATTATTCTCAACTGAATTAAATTTTACTCTCAACTACTAAAATTTTCTAACATAATAAGCTGCGTGGTCTAAATATACCGTAAATCTACTGCGTTCATAAAACTAAAGTACAGCTATATAGTTACCTATTCCCAGGGCTCGAGACTATTAGACTAAGACTTATATAGATCGGAAGAGCA
>QKMV01001422.1:0-16137 GCA_003287335.1 Lednia tumana
ATTCTGAAAGCTTCATCGGGGCTAGTCTGGCGATGAAGCTTTCAGAATAGTTAGCGAAACGTTGGCAGTTTAGTGTCGGTTAAGTTTTCAGCAGCTTAACCCAGTTATTAACAGTTTTTTTAAAAACTATAGTGCTCAAATTAGTCAGGAGATATAAGTCTCAAAAATTTAATACATAATAGCATCAACCAAAGTTTGGAGATATTATATCGAAAAAAACCCCGTGGTGTATCCAAAGTGGTCGGTAGAGCCGTTCTCCACTCACATTATTCAATTGAGCTCCACCAATTCTGAAAACACACCTCGACTCTTCGAGCCACGGGCAGATCCCCATGCGTCCATCTCTCGGCCCCGGGCCATCAATAACGCACGAAAGACAATCAAAGGATATGAGAAGACAAGGTAGAAAGAGGAGGCAAGAAAGACAGCAGCCGACGCCCCCATGCCAGCACGCGACGGCAGCGGCACGGCATGGCCAGATGGCAGCCGGCCGTCTCGAGACTGGCGAGCCACGGCGGTTACCCACGGCGGTTACCCGATAGTAGCCCGATGGCAACTGACGTCTGCGTGCGCTGGAGATGCGCGAGCAATAGTTTGTAAGGCAGAACGTCTGTACGGAAGGCGATCGCGGTGGATGGGCAACGCACTGTGTGATGCAGTCAGCCTAATTAACAGCTGAGAGCTTTGCCGTTGGCGCAATTTGGTGTAGCCAGCATGCCAAACCGTTCGGTCACCCATGACCCAGGCAATGCTGCTTAACTTGGGTGATCTCACGTGAACCGGTGTATCCAACATGCCAAACCGTTCGGTCACCCATGACCCAGGCATTGCTGCTTAACTTGGGTGATATCACGAGAACCGGTGTATCCAACATTCCAAACCGTTCGGTCACCCATGACCCAGCGCAATGTTGCTTAACTTTGGTTATCTTACGAGAATCGGTGAATCCAACATGCCCAACCGTTCAGTCATCCATGACCCATCGCAATGCTGCTTAACTTGGGTGATCTCACGAGAACCGGTGTATCCAGCATGGCAAACCATTCGGTGACGGTCGAATGGAAGTATTTAAAATCTTCAAATTGAAACCCAATCGAGCGTGAATGCTGCCTTGGATCATGGAGTCCACTGCTGACGAATCCTAAGAACACCCTAGCAGTGTCGGGCTGGTGGGTGAGGGGTCGATGCCCCAGCAGGCCAGGGCGAGCTACGGCGAGGCAGAGCGCGCATTTACAAAATCTATGTCTTGTGGAAAATTGGCAGATTTCAGTCTCTCAGAAGTCAGAACACACGTTTCGGTTATGCTTGTATGTTTAAGTTTAAGTCACGTCTTTCCTCTTGATAAGTACGTGCTTCTTGGCAATATAAAAGTTCCAAATACATTTCGGAACGCGATCTAATAGGCTTGTTACTATGTCGGTTTTTTTGACTTCACCGAATTTCCCGTTTTATCTTTACGCTTCGCTTCCAATTATAATGCCTATATTGATCCTTCTGCTTGTGTGAGATCGTGTAAGTTGCAATGAGACGAGGGGCTGCATGCTAGCTGCAAAAAAGAGGGACAAGAAATCTGCCAATCTTCCACGCGACGTACGTTTTGTAAATACGCAACCAGGGCAGCTTAGGGCAGGCCAGGGCAGGCCAGGGCAGGCCTGGTCAGCTGACTCGACGTCGCTCTGCGGGGTGGAGTGATTCGCGAGCTCCAGGGTGGCCTCTGCACAGGTGGTCGGTCGGTCGGTCGGTCCTGTGGTGGATGCCATTAGACACACTGCCCTGAGTTTCCATGCTTTCGCCTTCCCTCGGACGTTACCGGCATGCACCGTGGATACCTTGCGAAATATCGAAATATGAATGGCAATGCATGTTATGATCGAGGGATTTCGACGCACGGCTGCTTCACATAGGTGCGTTCTTCAATGCATAAAGCTAATCGCTAGTAACTCAACTGTGTGGAACGTTCAACTAAACGATGATGTTGAACATTTTAATACATTCCACCACGCTGGCTTTGGGGGTGAGCGGGAATTACTCTTGCTCGGTCAGTCTACTTCTTAAAAAGCAAATCGCCGATCAAGAATACGGAATAGGCGTAACATCCAGATTGCATTCTCTCCATGTTATTCACGGGCGGAGAGTTATGTTTCTGGATCACAAAATGTACCTGAACTTTTCATTTTTGTCTAAGTTATTTCTTTTCAAAATACATCATTTGCCATAATTTTAACTGGAACTGAAAAACAGTAGTGATGTCACCGAACAGGTTCGAGCCTGGATACGTAATCGCGCCAATAGGAAGCTTAGCTTGCCATCGAAATCCTGGCAAAAGACTGTCATAAGTTCATAACATAAAAATTACGTCACACGCCAGGCTTGAGGCGTTTTTGAGCAACCAAATAAAGGCTCATTTGAAAACCGACACAGATTGCTCTCAATACAACGTGTAGAAAGAAAAGAAAAAAAGGATACAAGGAATAAACTTTTAAAGCCAAATACACGGCTAGTTATAATATTAAGAATATTAAAATCACTTCAAAAATACCTGCTTACTCGAGGACTTGAAAGAAAATAAGGATACATGTTGTTTTTATTAGCTGGACACAATAAAGAGACACAAAAGTAAGATTCATCGTTCTCAGGCCATTCGGTTGATCGTTTGTGGTCCTGCCTTCGATCCTCGGGTCAGAGTATGTCCATCGCAAAGAATTCGTTGACGGTGATATTTTCCGGTGCGTGACTCGCCTGTCAAATTGATACCAGGAAAGGATGGAAGAAAGTGTGGACGAGGACTTCACCGAACGCTATATGTGGACGCGTTGCCCAATGAATGCACTGTTTCTTGAAAAACTCCTGGTTGAAATATACTTATGAATATGCTTTGCAAGTTTTCCCTAGTATACTAAGGATTCTTTTGACGTATGCGCGGAAAAAAGCTCCTTTAATTTTGAACAAAAGCACACAAACTTGATGCACAAGAAGCCAATACTATTGAGAACTGAACGGGATCACGCTTGTGATCGATGATAAGTAATCGATTCTTAATACACCCTACACGACAGCAAAACAGCCCTAGAAAACGCCGACAAAACTAGCATTACTTCAAAAAAACTGTGAATCTCTAGCAAGACATTTCCACGACTTGCGCACGAAAACGCACCTGGGATCTAAGTCGAGAGACCTCAAACGCATCCTGACATGTTCGTCCCGTCGCTTGGCAATTAGCCCGTGCGTCGCGACGCGTATTGCGCGTGCCATTGTGCGCGCTATTGTGTGTCACTGAACGGCGTCCTTTGTGCTGCAGGTCAAACTGCAGCACGCACAAAGACGGCGTGCTTCCCGTCGACTCGACGCAGGCACGAGGATTGGGTTTATCGGCCTGATCGCCATGGGGATTTGCTTGCGAGGGACCTGCAGCCGCGTTTTTATTGTGCCTGCCAATTAGGGGCAGCAGCTCTAATTAATGTTGTACGACGACAGCAGCTCACACGAGTGAACACTGATTGAACTAATTGAAGGCGCGGCACGGCATTCAACTTAAAAAATCACGACATACACAATCAAACTGATCGGTTATGCAAGGGTAAAACAAATGGACGCAGTACTCACATGAGTTCGACTGCACAGTAACCATGTGTATAATAATTGCGGTGATCGCCTACGAAAAAGAAAATAAGAATATTTAGAATTCCGATTGTAACCGTGACCATTCACGGTTAATGCGCTGTCTCCACTTCAGATATCCACAAGTATTTGTTTACACATCATTAGTATAGGATAAATTCATGGGTAAACAACATAAAGTTCACGTATTAAGTCACCGATTTTATTGTGTTCTGCATGAAATGCAAACACGCATTTTTCCGCTTTTTTACCATACTATGTATTTCAAGCGATCTGTTAGTTTTAAAATAATCATTTAATGGGCTGCTCAAAAACGTTTTTTTCGTCCGTATACAACTCTGGTGGCATTTTATTGCTGTGATAAGCGGTTGCATGGGTTTCGATATCAAGATAAGCTTCCTATTGGTACGATTGGGTCTGAAATAGGCGTAAACAGCGACTCTGACGTCAGTTTGCGTTTTGAGCAGAAAGATATGCTCTCTCCCAGTACAGGCTGTATACTCAAATTTTTATAAGCTTACCACTTCCATGGCCATTTTAAAAACATGTTCACCCATGATAGCGAGGGGGACCAGTATCCACTCAGAGGGCCATGGAAGTTGTAAGCTTATACAAATTTTAGCGTACTTAACTTTCGATCCGGGTCTGTCGGCCCAGATTGGTAAGAATCAGCAAGGCTTGGATAAACAGTTCGTATCGAAATTAACCGAAAACGCCGAATATCAAGTGACATAATCGCCCTGCTGGAAACCTCGGCGACACCATACCTCTTATTGATTGTTGAGCTTTTCTACGACGCAAATTGTTGCCTGTCGCCGGCTTCCTCCAGCTTCCAAGGATATCGGAAACACTTTCCCCCGTCATCCGAACCTCGATCGAAGCTCGTCGCTGCTCGCGCGGTGATTTCACGGATCGTCTCCTCAAATCGTTGCACTTTCTGAAGACGCGCGATTGCAGCTCGACCGGGTGTCTCCTGCCGCCTGCCGATCGGCTGTGCGCCGAGGCGAGGGTGCTGAAACCCAGCCCCGCGATTGGCTGCCCAGCCGACCGGAAGCCCGCAGCGGACCGGAAGTAACGCGAAGCGACAGATATCGATGCTCGTTTCGCAGCGAGCACGACCACCCGGATCGCAGCCCGCCGTCGGCCAGATCGCAACTCAGCCCAGCGGTTTCCAATAACAGCGTTTTTACAGGCTGATTAAGCTTGGTTAAGCTTTAGTTGGTTAGGTTAGGTTATGCTTTAGTTAAGATAGGTTTTTACAAGTTGGTTAAACTTAGTTAAGCTTTATTTGGTTCAGCTCTGGTTAAGCTTAGTTTTTACAAGCTGGTTAAGCTGGTTAACAGGTTAAGCTTAAGTTGGTTCAGCTTTGGTTGATTCCACTTTGGTTAAGCTCGGTTAAGCGTGATTAGGCTATAGTTGGTTCAGCTTGGTTTCGCTTGGTTTTACAAGCTGGTTTCAAGCTGGAGATTAGACCATTTTTCATCATTGTCATTCCAGAGTCAGAAAGTGCTAAATAAAAACAAATTCCCATAAGAAATGCATAGCCAAACAATTTATAATCGTCCCCATTGGCTCTGGAATAGAAATTAGGACGTTAATGACGACGTTTAAGTCGTAAACAGTAACAGAGAACTTAATTTTAAGTAGACTCTGCTAGAATTGGTTTGTGCTTTGTTCTTTTTTCAACTGCTTGTTCTGTCACTCAGCGGCTCCTGAAGAAGTGGTCAGTACAGATCGCGAAACTTTGGGGATCTTTGAGTGGAATTCTTAGCATTCTTACCCAGTGGACGACTAGTGATAAAGGAATTCCAGAGTCAATCAACGTTGGGGGACAATGCTTTTCTTATGGCGTTAAAAATCCCCCAGTGTTGATCGCCTCTGGAACGCTAGTGGTCCATTTAGTTAAACAGTTTTTTTTGAACTAGTGCTGATATCATAGAAAAAGTTTTCTATGCTAATATTAGGAGCTAGATACGTGTCTAAGGAATCTTAGCAGCGGAGGTATTTGTGTTTTCTATTTGTTTGCGCGATTAGTTAATAAGGAATAAGTGGCCCGTAGCCGAATAGCGGGGGAACTGGGAAATGACACTATTCACAATACGGTGCGGCAGTACCGATAACTTGAGTCGAAAACTTCAGGTGAATATGCGAAACTGAAGCCCGCAATTAATGTCGAATCATCAGAGGCGACATGTGCCTGTATCGATACCTAACATTGAAAGGCATTCAAGCTCATCGAATCGGATGATATACACCTACAAAAGCTTCACAGAAACACGCCACAGAAACACGTCACACAGATCAAATGCCAGCTCATCAAGCGTCGCCAAGCGGCCCGCGTCTCGTGTGGTGTCACGTGACGAGGACCACCCTCGACTCGACGCCGTGACGTCACAAGGCAGCGTCGGCTGCAATCGGCCGAGGTCGGGTCGGGTCGATTCGGATACATGCAATACCAGCGAGTGCACTTGACAAGTGACACTCCGGTGCAGTGGCGAGGCGCTAGTCGGTCAACTGAGGAGACATGGAATATTTCCACGGATGTGTTACAACCGTAGTATGCACAGTCTTTATATGCAGATCATGAAATTATTCCAGTTTGCAACCCTCGAAAGTTGTCAACAGTAATAACTATCAGCACCAGCACTACTTCCACTTATATATCGAAATCACACGCCTAAATGGTCAATTCAACGCTCCCATGGTAACCAGCAAGCAGCTGGGAAAACAGCGCGAACTGTGTTTGTTAAAGCATTCAAACGCGAAAAAGCACTGGAAATTAAAAGAAAAGGCTAACTAATAGCTAAAAAAAACTCCAGTGAGTTTGCTTGTTTGAAGTTCTCAGCAGTTAAACCCATTTACTAACAGTTTTTTTGAAAACTAGTGCTGAGATTGGGCAGAAGACACGAGTCTTAAGAATTTAATACAATAAGGCGGTTAATCCTCGTTTTAGGATAGACAGTGTCTACCTTGTCTGCCCTGACGCTTCACCACTGGTCACGTGGACAGTGTAGGTGATCGGCTCGCGTCGACACGCGATGAAATCGGACCCGGTGAAAGGGTGGAGGTGTCGGGTTCGAGCCTCGGCCGCACTGCATGGGTGGTCGCGCATCGAATTACCTACATGTCTGTCTGTCTGTCACATTAGTCCAGGGATGACCACAAACAAACGGATACCCAATACCCATACAAACACCAGCGCTGCACTATGTTGGACTATGTTATGCTAATATAAAGTGCAGCAGATTTTTAGGGATGTTATATGGTTGAAAACTGCGCGAGGAAAGCTTCATGAAAAACAAAGTGAACTATACTAAAATCTTTATAAGCTTAGCACACTAGCAGTAGTGGTGGCAACTGTGATGACTTGATCTAGGAATTGATATAACATTACTGGCGAGTGGCGAAACTAATTGCATTTTCCAACGATACTTCTCGTATTTTTTGTGATGAATTATTCAAGCACTTTGTATTTAACAAGTATTGATGAACGTGGAAATGAATTAAAACTAGCACAGATTTGGACAAAAATATAGCTAGCATATTTCCAGCAGTGCACATAACCATAGCAAGCTTCAAATATGGCCGTTTAGGCATGGAACCCGTATGGTAACAAGACTGTACACAATTTTTTCCACATTTTTTTTTGCTGTATACCAACTGGTAAAATTTCAGTAAAAAGTGTTTATGTAAACTGATGTATTCCGCCAATTTTTTTCGATATTTTGATGCCCTCGCGGTCATTTTTATAGTTGGACTCCGCAGAGAAAATTCACCTGTATTACCGTACAAGATACCCAAAGGTACTGCAACCAAAGTGCTTTTTTAGACTTTAAGAAAACGTGTTTACACACGGTGATTATTGGAAGCTGCAAGTCATGACGAGACCGACAGGCTATTTTGAAGATAAACAAAGCGGCACCAAACCTTTACGCATATCAAGAGCAACCCCTGCATGAGATGTACTCCGAACACGTGTCTTTCCACCCCCGAGCGAGTCATGCATGTAAAAATGTTCTCTACTCGCCGATCAAACTGGGGAGTCAAACTGAACGCGGTGATAAAGAGTTGCGAGCCATTGTCTTGCCACATGGGTGCTCACGACGTCAGACTAATAAACTATCTCGAGCTCACCTGGCGACATCATTAATCACCGTGTAGCTCCAGTAACGAGCGATGAACATCGACGTCGAGTCCACCCCACCCCCTCCTGGACCTGGACACTCACCCCCAGCCCCGTCCCCTATCGCCCATCCAGTACGGGGGGCGGCGAGATACATAATAGACTCTTTAAATACTTGTTAATATCGAGCAGAACACGGGCGGAATTTAATTTCCTTGTTTAGAGATTGCCGTCGAACAGGCGAAGGGTTGCGAGCGGAATGAAATAGTTTTCAATCGAAGGGACGGGGAAAGGAACGCGTAGAATTTAATAATACTATTGAGAACACAGGGCGAGAGAGAGAGAGATAATAAATGGTTATCACTTTGGCGCATCTGTTGAGCGCGGTGCGTTATTATTTATTATTTTTGATAAATTGCATTTCGTAGCTATGAGTCGACGACAATTAGGGTCGAACTACTTCCCATCCCTTTCACTAAACGGTTATGAACTAAGGGTTAGTTTGGATAAACTTTGTACATACTTGCTGATAAATAAAACGTAAAAATTGGAACATTTGCCGTCTCTTCCATTTAAATTGACGTGTAAAAAAACGCGCACAGCAAAGAGACGTTAAAATAATGTTTTAGTAATTATCTGTCGGCCTAACAAGTCTGCTGGTAATTGACTAAGATTTACTGCTGACAATAATCCAAAACAAGGCTCGGTAGTACTATAATGAAAACTTGTTTAGTCTCACCATTTAGAAATCTAATAAACATTTCTGAACGTTAATTATAAACATTTTTCGAAATCGTTCTTGCTCGTAATGTTTATTGAAAATCTGTCTGCCGAAGAAAAACGGCCATCTTATTAACCGTTTTGTCTTCCTCCTTCTCAATTCTCCGCTTCCACCGCCACGGCACACAGTGTTTCAAAAAGCCGTCGAGAAGCAACGCGGAACATCAACAATAAACAATCTTGAATCTTTCATCTTTTCCAGTCGTAAAAGTCATCCTTGTCACGTGTTTTGATCATCAAAGATCGTATCTCTTTCTAATCGCGCCTCGCCTCGCCTCGGCTCGAAGGCGCAAGGAATTGTTTAGTTCTTCTTCTGCTTTACGACTGGCGGGCGATAAATGAAGCTGCGTCGTTAATTCGGGAAGTAAAACTGTCTTCACCGTTAAATTGTTGTCTCGCCGACACTGAGATTGTATTTCCCTTCCTGGCCATCCTGAGGCCCAAAGCGGCGAGAAGAAGTAAAAACGATTTCAAGATTGCCCGTCACATAAGTGTAGTAAACCCACAGCTCAATTATATACCTCCTGGTCGTAGCTCTAATATATACCGAGCGTCTAATTTACTTCATTCGGAGATATTTAGCACGGGTACTTTTCAAACTCAATTGGTCTCGAAAGGACCATAATAAGATGGACTCAACTTTCTTTTTCCTTTCGGCAAAAAAGTCTCACAAAAGATTCGTTCCGGACCTTTGGGATCGGGGTCATGAAAATAGGGCAGTAAAAGTCTAGTGGCTGAAAGGAACGGTTCGAAAAGGGCAGCTTTATGACCGGCTCTGACAATGAGGGTAGATTTCGGTTCTTACAGTGTTTTCATACTATCTGTAAACGACGACGCTGACAATGTTTAGCAGGAGACTTTACGAGTGCAAGGAATGCGCTTTCAATGAAGACGTCATTTTACAGTCGATTTCTGGACACAGCACAATCACTTCGCCCCATTTGCGTTAACTGTTGTAAATTGCGTTGTATTCTCAACAGCTTAACCCTCAAGTGAACTAGGTATAGGTCTGACGATTCTACGGGTACCTCAGCTGGACAAAATATATTCGTTCAAACATTTCAACCTTCTCCTAAAATGAAGCAACTGTTGTTGTGTTCTTTAAAAAGCGAGTCTTCATTGATAAAATACCATCTTGGGATTGGATCAGACCGTCCACATCCGATCGGAAATCATGTCCAAGCCTAAGTTTTATTACTACCACCTTACACCTATCTATTAGCAGTTCAGTATTTAATATAGGTGCTGTATTGCCTCTTTACTAATTATACTATTATACCACACAGTAAAATCTTAAGTTACTCACACTGCTCACCATTAATTATAACGCTGACGCCTCCCATACGGATACTCTTTACCCGCCATACGAAAAAAAACGTAAATGTACATTTCTGTAGACACATGTCTTCTTCCTAATCTTAACACAAGTTTTCAAAAAACTGTTGTAAAACTGGGTAAAACTGCTAAGAAGTCCTCTAAAATATCTTTTAGTGTCTTTTAGTAAGCTTTACATGTACTTTGTAGCCGTTCTACCCAGTTTTAAAACAGTTTTTTTGAAAACATAAACATGCGCTTTACAACAATCGCATCCTGTCGCGTCGTGTCCACGGAGATACCTCTATCTGTAATCGCACTCTAATCATGTCCCAATCAATTAGCCTGGCCAACAAAGGTTTGCTCGATCACTTCACGCCCGTTCGCCACACCTCCCCGGCCAGCTGTCCGCTGGTCGCCCCGTCCTGTCCAGTCGGGCCCCGTGGCTGTCCATGGAAGTTGGAACTACTTTGTAGCGCGTAACGTGGCGTGAGCCAGGCCAACAATGGCGGACATTTCACGGACACAAATCACGGGCTGCATTGTGCCAATGAAGTCGCCACCCCGCGTCAAAGGGTTCGTCTGCCTCGTCGGGCCACGATGTCGTTTCACGCTCGATCACGCCGAGACAATGCGTGTAAACGTTGCAACTTGCAGCCAGCCCACCGTCAATCGTTGTATGTATGTCGTGTGGAAGAGCGGTAGATTTAACCCGCCTAGAACACATGTTTAGGTTATGTTTGTATGTTTATGTTCTTGTCGCGTCTTTCCTCTCGATTAGGGCGTGCTTCTTTGTAGTATAAAAGTTGAAAATATATTTCCGAACGCGATCTATAAGTTATATTTTCTTTTTCAATTCACCGAATTTCCGTTTTATCTTAACGCATCGCTTGCAATTTTACTGTCTAATAGTTTCTTCTGCTCGAGTTACATCGCGTAAGTTGTAATGAGTCAAGGGGCTGCATGCTAGCTGCAAAATAGAGGGGCTCGTAATCTGCCAATCTTCCACACGACTTTCATTTAGTAAGTACGCAGCCGGGCAGGCCAGGGCTGGGCATGGAAGTTGACCGAGGGGGAGAACATGGGTAGGATCAAAGGGAAAAAAAAACACAAGCTAATTATCTGCAGGTCACTTCGTCCCAGAGCACAGGTTTATGAGCGTCATTCGAGTATAGTCACATTTTTACAGGTTCATCTAAGATTTTAGAAGCCTAGCAACTTCTGAATGGTATTATACACCACTTATCGCGGTTCCCTTTGCTCCGAAGGAAACTTGAAAGTTGACAGTGGACCATAGAACGCGGCCGAAAATAACCGAATGGTTTTATTTCAAGTTTTAGCGAATTTATTCTTGTGACTGAGTTATCGAGTTTGACCATAGAATAAGGCTTGGTTTGACGTTATTTCCAGTTGTTTGGTTAGGACATGTCATCCATTTTTCCAACGCAAAGTCACTTCATTGCGAGGTTTCCGCCCTAAATAATGCAAGCCTTGGCGTTTCAGCTAGTTCTCACACATGCCATACCGTATGCCATTGAAGAAACTAAAATGGCAACTTTCGGCTCAACTCAACCCATTTAAATCAAACTATGTGCCGCGACCACCCTTCAACGTAACCGACTGTAAACTAAACTGTAAACTAAAGAGTTACACAAAAGAATTATCGAAATATGAAAATAAAAAGCGAAGTCGCGCAAACAAAACGATGTGCAACCCAGCAGTAGCGGAAGTGATAATTAAATGTTCAGCCTGGCCGCGCCTCGCACTGCAAAGGCAAACTTGATTCCACGCAACAATGGGCCCAATAATTGGTAATATGAAAGCAAACTGCGAGCGAATTGAAAGCTCGCCGCACGGGGCCGACACATTCGCTTGACGCAACAATCGCCCCGCGTCTCCTAGCGACGTCCCCGCCGAGGAGACGCCGTGATTGTGTTAGTTTTGGGCGTCGTCGCACCTGACCGGGGGGCCCCGGCCGCGACCCCGGCTCCGACGCGGACAAAGCGCCCGAAATGGGTTGACTCGCTGGAACAGCGTGAGTTTCGAGTCGACTTGCTCCTTTATCCGAATCCAAGCGCACCCCTTTCGCCCCTAAACGGTGACACTGACAGGGAGAAAGAGAGAGAGAGAGAGAACGAGGACGAGCCGTTACATGTGTAACTACGTGTTTTGTTGAAGATGGTTTTTTATTCATTTCATTATTAACACTTGCCCGCGCTTTTTATACGCGCGGGTAAAAAAGCAGAAGAAACTGTTTTTCGACGCATGTGGAGTGAGGTGACCGTGACGTGTTGCGTTGTGTGTGTAAAACATCGTCCGACCCGTGAAAAGGAGGCGTGCGAAAAGTGATCGGTGACTTGAGGAAGTCGGCGTCGCATCTGTTGAGCGTTCGTTATTACCCCGAAACCAAAAACAGCCGCGGGCCCAGCAAATGCCGGGCGGGCCGGAAACCCTTTGAATCGCGCGCCCGCTGCTCGCCTGGACGTTCCATTGTTTTCCGCGGACGAATTAAAACTCAATTCCATTCCAAGCTGCGACCGGACAAAGGCTGAAATTGGATGAACAATTTAATTCAATTTCACATTCGATTCGTGTGGACGCAAAGTGAGGCGTTTCTCCGACAGCAATTCATTTGAACGCTGAGAATATAAAACAAGCGTTAGTGTTCGACTCATGCTCGTAAATGGACGGGAACATTTTGTCTCTTTTGAATTGCGTTTGTAAAAATGCTAAAACGGTAGGAAAAACTCGCCGAAATGTTGTCCCAATTAATCAAAGTGTAGCCGAGTTGACTTCTGGCCATTAACGAGCGCATCGGAGAAGGGCACGACAGGGACACACAAAACGCATGTCAAACAATTTAATCTCGTTGCCATGCACTTTGTGCCCTGCAGCTCCCTTCGCTCGCCCGATGTGACTTGCATACTAAGCGACGCGGCGCGTAGTTCTTCGAGAAGGGTCACTGTTTTTCGACTAAACAAACAACACAATGACTTGTCGCCTTTGCTCGCGATGAAAAGGTAGCGACCATTCGGCTTCAAACAAAGCCGGACTGGCCTAATTGATAGCCGGGCGCTGTTGACACAGGCGAAAATGGGCCGCGTCGGCATAATGAATTAATTCAATTGCACAGCACGCTAGTTGTTACAACAGAAGTCTTATAAATGCATGTTTTTTGTTTCATCGAAAGGTTACTTATAACTGTACTAAACATGTTATTAACAGCCTGTGAATGAATCTGTTAAAACTCTGCTCTTTTGTCTTGCCTTGCTCCTGTCCTGTGTGAAACTGGACCCGAGGGGTCGTTTCAAAAAATCGCCAACTGGCTTTTGTAAACTGTCACTAAATAGTACAAACTTTTGTTTCTGCTTTTGACGTTTGAAGGCGTGAAACAAACCGATTTCAAACGGACGGGACGACATTTGCGTTTGCAGCCACTCTGCATGTATTTGCAGTTAAAGTGGCAATTTGTTTCAATCTTCTCATTCGAAATCGAGCATCGTCTCGTGAGACTACTTTCTTCGAAATTTTTGCACGTTGATCAAGTGTGAAAATGCGACATTCTGCCGGCCGCATGGATGCGGCACGAGAGCCTGAACCATAGCCCTATTATAATAGACACGTTGTTTCTTGCAAGGGCATCGGTTCAGCTCATGCACAGCGACTATAGGCAACAAGGCTTAGGTTCTGATTGCATTTCCTACGCAAATAAAGGATGGAGAATCATTACAGGATCACAAATGTGGTTTTACTTTGCCAGGGTCAATGAGTACTCAATAAAAACGTATCATCATAAAAAATGTGTTGCGAAACAAATTTTTATCGTCTGTATTAACTCTGGAATCGCAATGATGAAAATTTTCTATTACCTTAGGCCCCACCTACCAAGTGCCACCTATTCCCGTCTCTCGAAGGCATCATTATACACATTATAGTTTTTATATTTTGGGCTTCTGTTTCCGAGGGATTGTTCCTCTCATAGAAAACACTGACTTTGCCGATTGGTACATGTCCGTTCGGTTTCACTGATACCCTACCTTCGATCGGCAACTTCGATGACGCCAGCCTGCAGCCACGACGCTATAAAAGATCACCTCGACAGAACGTAAAGGCTAAAAGCAAACCCGGATGACTTGCAGTGTCGCGTGAATGCTGGTAGAACAGGAGAGGGAGAGTCCAAACACGGCGCAGGGCAGCCAAGTCATCCTCCTTTCGTCACTCCTCGTCTCTCGACGGCTTCCTGTGTTTACAAGTTGTCCGTCCGTCGGTCGGTCGATCATTACTCATTAGTCATTACTCATTAGCGCGGCGGTGAGAGGACGGTAACCGATACTCGTCAGCTGAACGCCGCTCAGCTGATCGACTCACGACGGCTGCTAGGTTGACACAGAAGAGCACGGAGGTATAGGGAGGCGTTACATGGGCATGGCTGGATGCGCCTTAATTCGAAAATATGGCGAAATGATAGCTTATTGGAGTTTTGGGTACGCTGAGACCACGTTCGCGAAGAAGATGTAGATTATTTCAAGCTTATATTGACCATACATTTAACAAATTCGTACGTTTATGTATGCTGAAACAACTGGACGAATTTATGGCAATGGTTCAAAAAATGATTTCGTTGTGGGAGAGATTTTCTTGAGCTTACTATCTTTCGCCACAACGAAAATTGTCAAAGACTTAATTTCGAAGGTTCCTACTGTATTATAGGTAGAGGTGGAAGAATTTGGGTAGTAAATGTAGGTTCCAGAAAATATAAATCCTATAGGACCATAGGACCTGTCACCAATAGGACCTTGAGAGTTAAGGAATTAGTTTAGAGAATTCTCAGCTCTTAAACTCTTTATAGACTCATGTATATTCTAATCTTAGCGCTAGTTTTCAAACAAACTGATTTATAAACTGGGTTTGAATGCTACAAATAGCAAATGGAAAGTGACAGTGGATTTCTAAGCATTGAGTCCCAGTTAAAAAATCTGTTTTTTTAGTTTTCAGCGGGTTTTTGAAACATATCTCGCTGAAGCCTCGTTCGATAAATACCTATATTCAGTCTCAAATCTCAAGTGTTGACAGTCTGGTCTGACAGCTAAGGTGAACCAATTGGAAGCAGGGGATGATGCCACACCGTAGTGCACAAAGCAGGCCGGCCATAAGCCTCTCCAAGAGCACAAATCAATCATATCGACAACGACATCGACATCGGACGACTAGATATCGACTGAAAAGTCGACCGCGTCGATGGCCAATGCATCGTGCAGAAATTTAGAGCTATAGGTAGGGTAGCATGGCAACTTTTCCCCGTTACGTGCAGTTGACACGTGCAAGCTGTAAGAGTCATCTATGATCCAAGGAAGAAAGGTCGCCCGCTGCTTTTGTTCGGGACAAATCGACCGGAAGTGACGAGACTGCTAGCCGATGTGTCACTCGTCGAAAGTCATCGCTCTATTCGGCAAGACTTGCGGATAAAGGACTTTTTACATGCGAGATTAAAAGTAGTTCTGCTTTTTTAAGTTTGTCAATGTTACGAGGTGTTCTCGAGTTGTTCCTAAGCTTTCTGCAGGCCGATTGGGATCGATGTAAATGCAGACATACCCCGACATTTTGCCGACATCTTTGCCGAGACATTTCGAAGCTGCAAGTCGGCTAGCCGCGGGTTAACGTCGTGTCGTCATGGAAACCGCAGACCTCAACTCTGATTGCCAACCTCTTTTCGCAAGGTCTTGCTTCGTTTCAATCTTGCAGGACGAAGGATATTGCACATGTTTTCCAAATACCAACTGCAACATATTTTTCCCATCGCATATTAAAGTTTGTGTGGCATAGTATGATGACACCTATACCTATGGGTAAATCACTTACACTCACGGGCTTAAAAGCGATCTTCACACTTTACATTCTATTTATACACCTGAATAGCGAATAAATGTGACTGAGAGTGCCGAAATGATATATACGTTCGGTGCCGTCCAAATACCGTAAACACCGTTGTAGAATCGTGAGGACACAATATATTATATCAGCTTTCCTCAAATGAATCCCAATTCAAATGGCATGCTTTCTTAGCCCACCTTATAAATCACGGACACCAAATGACGCCGTTGTCCTGGCAACAAGCGAGAGCCCTCGGATCACAAAGCCGGGCGTTGGGCGATCTGGAGGCTTCCAAATGGTCCAACCTTGAATTGAGCCGGAAGACAAAAAAGCAGCAGCGTAGGCTCGGCCATAAAACCCGTCGCCATTCTCCGCTGGGGTGATGAATCTATTCCGCCTCATTGTCGCCGACCCAGGGGGGGGGTGGGGGG
>QKMV01001423.1:0-16134 GCA_003287335.1 Lednia tumana
CATATAAATATATAAAATATATGAATATTATGGTGTTTGTAGGTGTATACTTTTGTATTTCGGAAAAAAATGTTTTTTTTTGGATGTGCTCGCGGAACAAAATACATCTTACTCATTGAGTATGTAGGTTGACATTAAAATTCATAACTATAAACTACCTTAGCGCCGTATGGACTTAACACATCACAAAAAATTAAGCATTACATAGGAAAAGAAGTGTCGGAAAAAATGACATGGCCAAATCGTTAAGTAAATTCTCATAATAATCACTGGTAGTTAAAACAACTTGTCACCTTTTTTATGTGTTCTAATAGTAAGCCAATTACCAGATAAATAAACTGGTACGTGCGCGTGAAGTAATTTCTCGTGAAATATCAATGGCCCTCTTTGTAACGCAAATGGCACACAAGATTTAACAGATGTATCATGGTCCTTATGGCAAAAAGAAATTGAGCTACTGTGTTGATAGGTGCTGAATGCAACCCAAGCTAATTTGGCAAGCACGAATAGCGAATTTGCTTCTTGATAATCTAGACAGACGGGTTTGTGATTTCGGTACGTTGTCTTTCAAAATTGGCACCACTTTTACCGATTTGAAATACGCATAGTAATTTCTTGACGATTAGGCCCTTTTAATCGCTATCGTTTATATTGAGGCACGTGTTTTACTGTCTGTAGTCCTTCAAATCCTCCCTCAGTTTGTAACGTGTTCTATTGCAGCTCATTAGAGAAAAAAGGCTAACGAGTATTGTAGAGACTCTTTTTTGATCGATTGTATCTCTGTACTGGAACTAATTAAAAGACATTTTGAAAAGCGTTCAAGGCAACATGTCTATGAAATAGATACAGATCAGACACTTAATCAATGAAACAAAAGATTTGCTTATGATACGAGGAAATAGGCATTATTAATACAATTGATTAAAAATCGTTTATTATTATAATAGAACTCGTTCTTATTTTTCTGCACTTGCCATTTATGATCATTCGTTTAATGCCGATCCCATGTACAATAATTTCATTGCGATCTTCATTTTGGCTTTCTCTGCAAAATTCAACCGTCAGCCTCAAATTATTAATGGCTATGGCCCAGTTTTTAACCGTTTTTTGTTCAACAAGACCTTAATATTGAACGGTTTTAGCAACTGAATAACATACGTACGGAATCTCTGGGCTAAAGGATAAAAATTCCTTCAAGTTAAAACATAATAAATGATCTGCTTAAATCGAATCGTGCGATACAATTTAACTGACCTCCAGTTTGATTGATAAGTCAAAGCAGCACGCGCTAACGCCAAACGCTAAACGCCAAACGCTAATGTGCTTATGACTTTAGGCTTCACACACCATATTGTGCTGCGCTGTACTGCAACTTTCACTTGAATTCGGTCCCAATGTTCGCCGTGATAATGTTATCTTAGTGATCGGACATTCCAGTCCGTCACTCGCAGCTCCTAGCAGCATTATGGCGTCATGAATTGAATTACGTTTTAGGTAATGCTAATTTGCACTTTTATTAAGCACACGTATTTAGTTGAAGGTGTCAAACTTTTTGCAATTCGTGATCAAGTTTTAAAAAGAATGCAATTATTTGGTAATACGTATTACTTAAGCTTCATGGTCTTAAGCTAATTTTTTATTCGATTTGCAGGGAAGTTTAAAATTATACGCGTAACCGACTAAACTGTAATCGATACTTATTGATGATAAATAATTCACAACAGTCATCAAGGCCAAATGTAAGAGGGGTGGCTAAAGAACAACTAATGGCTCAAAAACTCTACCACACCAAAAATGTTTCAGGAATTAAATCTTTACTCCAATCTTACCGGATTCAGTGCACTATTTACCATTTTTTAACATCTCTAGTTCTCCGCAAACGTTTGAATGGATCGATGTTTCTATATTTGATGATGAAATCCAATTGTTCCCTAAAAATTGATTATAAAATTTAAAAAACTTACAATATTTACAAACTTGACTTTCTGAAAACTAGTGCTAAAATTAGGAGCTAAACATGAGTTTAAAGAATTTTACAGAGAGTTGCTTATTTCTTGCCGATTTATAGCAACTCGCGAGTCGAATTTTTCTTTCAGCTACTTATGGCAAGGGGAACGTGAACATCCCACCACCCAACATTCCGTGGAATGTCCTCTGCTACAACAATACATAAAATCAAATAGATATTTCACTAGAACATTAAAAAAAAAGGAACGCAGCAAAATCTGTTACAACAATTTCCCGGTCATGAATCCGTTGCTATGAAGTCTTGAGATTCCTGCAGGCAGCATAGCTCGCTCTCACGATTTTTTTCCTTCCACCTGCGGCAAGGTGCGAGACCTCTTTTCCTTTACGTCGTCGTCGCCGTCGTCGTCGTCGTCGTCACCGTCTAACGTCTTATGTCTAGCTTTCAATGGGTCAACTTTAACTCTTGCTGGGCCCTCGTTATCAAGCCACTAGCCAGTTGTGCGAAGGCAACCCGACATGGCTAATCATACTCACTTTTACACTGGTTTTACCACTACCAATACCAGACGCGAGAACACGTACACCTAGCTAGCTTTATTCGACCACAAAGTAAATAAACCAACATGTATGTAGGTTGTAGTTAGGAATATGGTACCGGGTACGCATATCATTCACAAACATGTACGTAATTGTTTTAAGTTTTTAGATATATTTGGGGTACAGTACAACAAAATTTATAAATAAAAGACATTGCGAGAAATAGGTCACATATCACTTCCAATTTCTATGTACTACATCAAGTATGTGTATGCTCATCTGCCGACTTTGGCCGTGAGCCACAGTTTGTAATTCATTTAATTCAGATATGGAGGTGCCCAAAAAAGAAAATGTACCTGTGTTATATTATATGTGTGTGTGTGCCATCTAGGGGAAATGAATAAAATTTGGAATAAATACGCAATAATCAGTCGATGGTGTATTTTAATCATCGTGTGGTATAAGTGGTAGTACAGGAATGAGTAAGAAACTCCGCTGTGGCCGCTGACCAGTGACCTGGAATCTTTCTTAACCTCTGAGTTCTGACCCTACCTAGTGATTCCTTTCATCTTTATTGGCACGTATTTCAATTCACCGAGAACGAATTCATTTTGTCGTCAACCAAGACTAAAAAGTCACTGACTCTTGAACTAAACTTGAATATGCGCTGCCGTCTAGTTAATTAAGAACGCGGTTGAATTGAGGACAAGGTGTGACAATTTACCTGCAATAAATAATACCAGTCTAGCCTTTAATATAATCATAGACAAATATTTTCGAAAAACTTGTCACTTGATAACAAATATTTTACATGATTTCACAAGTTCTTATGTATTTTTTAATTAATTTCAGTTGACGGCTGTTTCGCCCCAAACGGTGCGGGATTTAGCGTCGCCGTTGGTCACGGAATTCGGGCTTTCTGAATGTCGACTTCGCCTTGCTGGCTCTTTGGCTGCCGTCGATCCTCTTGCTGACGTCAGTCTTCTAGAAGGCGACGTCCTTCTGGTGGAGGATGCCGTCAGGTGAGGTGTCCTAATCCGATGAAACTCATCCCCCACTCTTTTAACGGGAAATGGAAGAGGAACGGAACGGAACGGAACGGAACGGAACGGAACGGAACGGAACGGAACGGAACGGAACGGAACGGAACGGAAGTAAACAAAACTGAAGGTTTCCCGGGAGTTCTAGGCACTGAATTAGGAGAAATCCGAAAAATGTTGTAACTTTGAAGAAAATTCACGCGGCTGAGGTAGAATTTTAGGGTGATCACAAGTTAAGAATTTTTCTAATTATTCACGTCACGAATTTTCGGGTTCCTCATCGATGAGATACAAATGATGACTTCAAGGGAAAATGGGAAGAATGTTCGTGTTAAAGTGTATGAGCGTATTCCGTATTATACCCACGAAAACTCACTCACCACATGTCCACTGAGCTCAGCGACATCCACCGTCCATTCTTACCATGCAGCAAGCAGCACTAAGTACTTGTCATCTCGTGTGCCCGTCATCCCATGCCTGGAAGAAAACAAAGACGCGCTAACCAAGCTTTTATGTCTGGGTGTGGAATTATGACACTGTCAAACGTAATTAGAATATGATGCGAATCAATTGTATGTCGCATATCTCTTCAGCACCAATATCTATAAAGATTTGCCAGCTGTAGAGCTTTATTTGCCTTTAGAGAGTATCGACCTGTAACTAAACTAATGAGTAATTAACACTTGTTCAAAAATTGAACAAGCTAAAAATCGTAGCGTAGTAGTCGTTTCTCACAGTGCAAACTGCAAACTGCACGTAGCAAATAATTAATAGATATTAAGTAGACATTATTAATAGTAGCATTAATAGACACAGGAAAGTAAAGTTCTCCTTTATTGGACAAGGAAATAAAATCTAGGTATGCACTTGGTTTAACATTATGACAACTTTAATGCACAAATTCCTGGTAAGTAATCTGTACTAGCGGTTAGTTAATCTGAGGTTATGAATTTCTAGTGGATAATTTGGCAAGCAATCTGGACTCTTGTAATGTAATGTCTGGTTCATGCCAATTTCGTATGAACGACGATTACCAATTAGTGCTTTCATCAATATAATAGCCACTGGACAATATCACCTCAGACCTTATCATTTCCGATGTCATCCGAACAAGAGCAAGAAAAGACTAGGTCCAAAAATCGTTACTTCGGTTCAAAAAGTTGTATATGCTCCTCAACGTATACTTAGACGACCGTAATCGTCAAACGAGTGGTTTGGAATCATGTGACCTTGGGAGCAATTCATAGATGAGAGTTGAAATGCAAATTATTGGGGCATCGGTTTTATGTACAGCTAGAAGTAAAAAAGCTCAAACTACATTTCCTACTAGTCTTGCTTCGATGTATTTTCTAGATCTTCGTTATCTCATTAATCGTTATATGTTTATCACTCGTCTTTGACCAAAAACGTACGTAGCTCCCCACATTAGGCTTTGATTTTCTCGTGCGCGTAGTGCTATTGCATAATTTAACATACCTCATAATCCAAAACTGCTGATTGGATCTTTGTTAAGGGGAAAAAATCGTAAAAATCCAAAGGAGCGTAGGCTGCAAAATTCTATTTCTCCCATTAGGCCCAAACCTATTATGCTATGGCAATTCTTCTATGCTATGGCTTTACCTATCAATTCGATCTAAAAATGGATTTGTTATTTACGGGATAAATTTTGAACCAAACAGCAAAACTGTGAAACCACAAACATCAATCGTCAGAAAACAAGTTCTCAAAAGTTAATACATTGAGAAGGTATCCGCCAAACCACACTGGACAATTTTTTTGGGGAATTTGTCCCCTATTACCATAGAATACAGGTTCTATGACTAGATATGTTTGACACATATATTATTTCAGGTATCATGATGCTCGGGGTGCTACGGACTCCAGATTCCGACTCACGGAAGACTTCCTTATGGACGAGACTGACTATGCAACAGCGCTCGGTTCGGTGGCTGAACTGTACGGTGGTCCTCTCCGGAAACTGTCCTGTCTTTCTGAAGAAGAACATCACCTGCTTTTTGGGGGACTCGCTGAAATATCCCGGGAGAGCAAGCTTCTTTGCAACGAGGTGCGTTTTTTAATACTTTATAATACTCTATAATTTGGGAATCAACAGTCTACGTTATTTGTGGATACATTTTTTAGACTTGTACACTTCTAGTTAGACTTTGCCAAGAACAGACGAGTGTCTCTAATAGCATAGTTTCAAGGCGCAAGCACCGACCACGTCTACAAGTAGTTTAGCAATCTCTCTATAGATGGCAAGAGGCACGTCTTTTCTTTCGTCTTTCGGGCTGGCAATCTTGAAATTATTGAGTTGAGCACCGACGGATAAACATGTATATGGTGGGAAGAAATTTTTCGATAGGCAATCGATTCGATTATGAATTAACGATATGTCTCGGCTGACAATTATGATCTGAGCCGTGGCCCGCCTTGGAAAATGGTAAATCACGAGGCAATAGACACATCATATAATACTTTGTAAATAATTATTTGCCATAAAAAAATGTTCTCGCCGTAACCATTTCGGCATAATGAAAATCAATACCTACCCTCTCTAAATCAAAAATTCTGGTTAAAATAGAGTCATTTGAGAACGAAAAATTCGAGTTGAACGGGGTCCGTCCCTCTGACCAGACCGACACTAATATGCAAATTAAATCTCCTACGTCTCTTGCAAATATATTTGACACAATACAGCCCCAAGGACCCTTTTGACAAGCACCAAGTCTTTCCTTATCTTTTCACATCTTCGCTATCAACCGTGGGGCAAGACCCAATCTCTGGGTCAGCAAACTTTCACACCGCCACTGCAGTACCACTAAACGTAGCTTACTCCCAGTTAACGGCAGTCCAAAGGGAGATAACCTTTTGTTTTGACCCGCACGTGTTAAGACAATGATTAGGGTCACGCTCGATGACTATATGGCATGTTATAGCCACACCGCGGCGCAATGTGACTAAGTTACACTCTTACAAGTTACATTACATCATGTGTAAGATTAAGCGCATCAAGAAACTAGCAACTAGCAACTAGCAACGTGATGTAACACATTCGAGAGAGAACCGTGTCATTTAGATGATAGGTAATGTGTGTATTGGTTATGTTATGGCTAGAGCAGACAGGCCCGGCCATCGGTTTATTCTATTTCAGACAGCATTCCTGTGTTTGTTAACAGTTCTGAAAAGAAATTTGTGTCGTTTTTACCATTTATTTTATTTTTATCCCTACCTCAACTTCAATCTCGTGGTTTATTGTATGGACCTAACCCAATACTATAAATGTGGAATAAAGAGTTTTAAAGGTATTGCCAGAATCTTCTTGAAAGGGAGTGGCGGATTGAATACCTGGCCCCTCCATCGTCGTTAGATTGCTAGACCATAGAATGCCAGACGTCGATCAAGGGATGTCGATTTTTTTGAAGTAAAGGTTTCACCTCTTTTGGTCTCATTTCTGTGATTGGATGAACGTAGCGAGCGTAGCGAGCTGAGCAAAGACTTCAAAAATTTAACGTAACACATAAAAAGTTTGTTGTTTTTTTTACGTTTTTTCGTTTCTCTGTGTATTTGTTTGCGCTCTGTAGTCCAAACGCCTAAACCAATTTCAATGAAAATTTCAGAGAACCTTCGTTTTCTCTGAACTTAGACCTGCTAACTTTTTGAGTGCGTTTATAAAATGATATTTCTAAAATTCGCATTTCTGTAAATTTTTTATTATTTTATCGGCTTTTTCCACTATTTTTTTGCTGTATGTTTGCCAAACAGCTGCGTCAATTTCAATTAAACTTCCAGGATATCTTTTTATGGTGTCAACTTAGGTGTGATACAATTGTGAGCGTAATCGGTTAAGCATATTCTTGGAACTTGCGTTTGTGTAGTATTTTAAGAGTTAGTGGAATTTTGTCACACTCTACATGCCAAAGTTCTGCATTATATTTGGTGAAACAGGACGTTTGTTTCAACAAAGATTGTATCAAATTTTGAGCGTGATCTAAAATGTTTGTCTCTTTAAATTCAATATTGTCTTTTTCATCATAATTTCCCGTTTCTTGCCTACACCAGTTGAATGCGTGTTTCATAACAACCAGTCACATTGTTAGAGAATAAAGAACTGGGTGACTGGAAAAAAGTCACCTGTCATTTACAAAGGCAGAAATTGTTTCGTTTAACATATTTTTTAAATGGTGTTTATCTTGTGAAGTTTTGTAAAATATTAAGCTCGACCAGCAACGCGTTTATATAAAGCGTTACGACGAAGCCCTAGTACAGTGACATGATGTATCTGTGGTAAAGTCATAATTCCATAAACAAAGGCATCGCCGCTCTTGAGTGTAAACGTTTTCTTTTGCTACAACTATCCTGATTTCATGATCTTGCGTGTTTTTATTTCTAAACTTTACACTATTTTATCTTCCCGAGGTATTTTCGATTTTATGACCGTGCACAACAGTATCTCTGAAATTGATTACATGCACATTGAGCGCAATCAAGCAAAACTGCTGCAGCAGATTCGTGAATAAAATACCTGCTTGAAGTTAGCCATTTTTCACTGCATGTTCGAACGTATGATTCTATCTAGATTCTTGTGGTATTGCCTTGTGTTATGTAGTAACGTAGTGGACGAAATTGATACAATTACAACATTTTTACAATGTGTATAACCAAGTATTGGATTGTATGTAACTAAAGTGTAACATGGTTTACATAAGGTTTAATTGGGTGGTTGTTATGTAGTAGATATATCATTATGATCTTAATAGGTACATTTGTGCTATTTTTCTCATGAAAATACCGATCAATGATAATTCTGTTTGACTTTCCACGAAAATTCGTTCGCACAGGTCACTTTTCGATCCACCCTTCGGCTATCATGCGTTCACATCCACAAAATGCACAACACCATGTATTAAGTCCAACTCGACTTTACTAAACTCTCGTCAGGAAAGTATAAACGGTTTTTTGTTGGATAAAATTGCATTGATCCCGCGATAGTGCGGATGCAGAAGCATATTTATTTATTGGCTTCATGAATTCACTTAATTGGACTTATCAAGGTGTATATTTCAGCCTTTCGGCAAATGAGTGCTCAAAACCTACGCGTATCACAAGAGGCTATCTGTCAAAACGAGCCTAGGGACGAATAGCTTTCGATTTCTTTCGTTTTCAAACTTTCGAGATTTAAAAAATGAAAACAGAAAGGCATGACATTCACTTATGTTCTGACAGCAATGTTTGTCATCAATGTTGTCATGCACAATGACATTATGTCGCCATGCTTTTTCAAAAAAAGTAAGACGCTTTGTACTTTGTACCCTCCAGTAAAAAGAGACACAACATTATTGTTACCTGTTCAAAATGGACAGTTTATTTCTTGGAAGCGTCGGTAATGCGGTAATTATATTTAGTTCTGATTTTTCCTGGTTTGCTTCTTGTCTTTGGGGGTGTTGACTGTTGTTTGATTGTTACAAAATTATCTTTTTACACATTTTGAGCGAAGAATAACTAATAAGACCAGTTTTCTCAACTTATCTCATCCATCTACATTCGAGATTTTAAATATCATGCTTAATTCTAAGAACGTATTTGGCGAAGAATTTTAGAAAGATCATTTGAAAATTATAATTACAATACCACTAGTAGAATACCTTGTTGCAAATAAACCCATGGATGTATGGCATGCCATAACTTTCAGGAAATCAATTATATCGGTTGAAACAATGTGATGACACAACATACACCTGCAGGGCCGATCTTAAAGGTGTGGTAAGGACAAATTCCTCTCGAATACTTACAGAGATAATTATTCCATAGGCGCATCATTATTATTTCCACTTCGCTGAATTCACTCTCGTCGCTCGCGAGCATCTTAATAATACTCTTCGTTATTGGTAGTTTAGGTACACATACCATAAAGGAATATATCTAGGAGAACGCTTATAATTATTTTATATCACCTTGTTTGCTTGAAATTTGATTTCGTAATCGATTTGTGAGTGAATAGTCCCCTTGGATGATTTTCAAATCTGATTTGATGACTTTCTTTACGACCTATTGCAGCTCGTTTTAAACATATTAAAAAACTCGATTGTTTTGACATCGAAGAGAATAAAAATAATTACAGTCACAATAAAACTGGTGCTTTTTACCTACAGTCTTTGCAGTGTGAGAGAACACGCCGTCAAACCAACAAAATAGGCTCTCTGGCCATACCTTTCTGTGTTAATTGCCACTATCGTCCCTGGCGGAAAAGTACGCTCTCCCAGTGTAGGTGTATCCTTATCCTCAGATCAATAGGAAAGCTCAATCAGGGCATAGTTCTGTGTCGTAAGGACGGACCACAATGTTCTCTTAATTATAAATGACAATGAGCATGTTTGAATCAGCTTGGGTCCGAGCATTTGATATGCAGCCCGACAGTTGAATGGAATTCTTCGTGATCTGATCTTATTATTATTAGAAAGTAATGCAAATGTGCACCGAACAACCTCCAACTACTGTGTGCACAGCACATAGGCACTATCCAGTATACTTAGAAGCAATGACTTCCACATTTCTCAGCTTATACCTACCAGCCTCTTGAAGAAAAACGACATGAAAATGTCAAGTACTTTTACTAATTACTTGGAAGCCAAATACACACCCACGCAAGATGGCGTTTCGTCACGTGACAAATATTTAATCTACGTAATTTGTAAGAGAAATGCATTTTGTAAGCTGTAAGCAATGAATTGACAATTTTTTTGGTGCGAAAGTGTATTATTAAATGTGTGTGCCTTGACATATGTAGTACGAACTATCACTGGGTGAGATTATTATCGATACGTAGCATTATTTTGAAAGGACCGACAATTTTACATGCGAGTAGTGTATACTCTGTAGGATCTGTGGGATATGTGTAAACTTAGTTATTGTTTTAGTCTGTGACTTAGTTGAGGTTTTAACTTGTCTGATCCCCTAGTTAGAACTTTTGCTATTCGAGGATATCTGTGCATTCCACATTCGACGTTCAATGGGCAAACCACGGTACTATTGTTTTTGTTTTTTTGTTTTTTTCGTGTCGCCACGGAGCCACGATGCTATTCAAGCAGATCCTATGCACTTCTGATCCTGAATGGACCCTTCAAGGACCTTTTACGGGTCTTAAAAGCCCAATTGCAGCGGTAATGTGCACTATAAATATGCTAATTCCATTTTGCAGGGATGAAATTCATAATGTTTGTTTTTCATATCATTTTATTCTTGGCATCAAAAAAAGGGTTCAATTTTTTTAATTTTCTTAAGACACACCTCATCTACGTTAGTACCAAGAAGCCCACATGAGTTAGAAAAACCTTGTGCGTGGTCTGAATTAATAGAAATAAATATAACTATGAAAAACAGTTGGATAAAAATAAATATTAAAATGACATTTGGTTTAAAATACAGTTCAATGATTCCATTTTATTTTCCGCGTGTAAGCACGAATGGGCATTGTCTATATTGCTATTTAAGTGAGATTTTCAAACAGTAATTAAATTCCGATCCGAATGATCAATTAACATACAATTCATCATTCATCGGTGAAATACGTTATATCGCTAAACTTGCACTTGCAACAAGTTGCATGATGCACTATGAATTACATAACTTTGGCACTTGAGTATAACTTTGCTATTTATTTGATTTTGATCCAATGATGTGTTTTCAATAACAAATTAAATTGTTGGCCGAATGCTTCTCTATACTATAAATAATTATACTTGCCTTTTATCTGCATCGCAATTGTAATTCTTGTAATTCTAATCAGACTCTCGATTATTTCAACATCGTGTCTCATCCATCTGTGATCATCTTTCGAACCGATTGGTTGGTATAGTTCATCCTAACATCGATCACTTCAATCTTAGATTACCAGTTTAATCAAAGCCCCATCCACTTGGTTTTTATTTTGGGGGACCAAACGAGCTCCAAAGCAGCGTTCAGCTAGACTGGAGGAGTCGGGTTTGGGTAATGGATCTGGTAAGGAGGCGGTCCCGCACTTTTGGTGGACGAATTATCCAAGGAGTTTCAAAGGTTACGTTCCAACAATTTGGTATAGTTTTGATGTATAAGGGTTTAAAGGTTAAGATGGCCGCTATACTAGAACGAATAAAAATGTCAACATGCAGTCAGAACTGTTGCATTCTGAAGCTGCGAAATCTCAAGTAATGTGTGATGGCGGGTAGCCTGTAGCGTAATTATAAAATGCAGGTATGCCGTGCAGAAGACACACATTTACTGCCACTCTATTTTGCAGCTAGCAAGCAGCCCACTGGTATGCCTAACTATGTTACACCAAAATAACGACTAACGTTAAATAAAGGAAGCAGAGATGTTTCTCGTGTTACAATCTAGTCTTCTTTACTTCTAAGTTGTAACCGAGTATAGCAGCTCACACGATGCCACACGAAACATAACTTTGGCAAGAAAATTTTCGATGAAGTAAAAATGAAAAAGTCAATGTATAACTTACGAGACGATGGATCAAACATCGACATCTATTTGGAACTTATATGTTTAAATATAAGATCGTACGCCCTAATCAAGAGTATAATAGAGACGTGGAATCAACATGTTCTTAATGTCTGGAAATCTACTTGTCTTCCTTACGAAATACGTTTTTTAAATACGTTGTCTGCGTGTCGGGTAGAGAGGATTAACTATACTCGATGTCCTCTTCGGTGTTGCATAGGCGGAGAAAGGTGCGTTGCCCTGCCCTGCCTTCCACCGTGCAGGTGGAGTCGTCAGTCAACCAAGCTCGTCGAGAGGAAATGGGGGAAAGTTGGATGGAAAATGACATGGTTTAAGACCTTTTACCACTCACATTTGTCTTTCTAATGCAATTATCATTTCATAATTAAAGAACCTTCGAGTTCGAGACAGTCGTATTTGCTGTGGGGGCGATCACTGGGAACGGCAATCACATAAATTTCGATTTCTAAAATCATCGCAAGAAATAAATCACCAATTACTGCGACTGAAAGTGTTTTTTTATTATATTTATTACTCGAACTTGAACCATTTCTTCATTTGAAAACTTGTTTGAGTGCGCATTGCAAACTGGATCGAATATACCTGCGAGATATATTCTTTTGTATTGACGGCTCGTTTTTAAATTCTATTTCATGCGTAGCATTATGAAAGAAATAGAATTGCAGCGAGTCGGTCGTGCCCTGTGGCCGTTGAACTACCCCAGAAATTTCCCTACATGATCGTGAAAACTCACGAAAAAATCACAATCACGTTTACTTCTCACCACCGGTTACTGCGACGGGCGGAAATTGCTCCAGGGGGCAGATGAGAGGAGGCAAGTGCTCCATTATTGCCCTACCTTTCGGGTGCCAATGTTATATTTTTTATTATTGTACCATTTTTTACCGATAAAATCAATCCAGGAATACAATATAGTAATTAGAAGTATATTAATGATTTCTTTACGAGTTTCTGAAGTGTCTGCCCGTAATGATACCTATTTGTGAGAAAACACTAAGCACTTATGTGTCGCGTTGAAATGAGCTCGTGGCGTCTATTTCGGCATGACAAATCGTTTGACAGACAGAATGTGCTAAATAACCACAGCAGCTTTTCTTCAATAAAATTTTACAATAATAGAGACAGCTTTATTCTGAAGAATTATTATTATGTAAACAATTTCTATTATTAAAATTTCCCCGTGCTGAGGCCGTTAGCGAGTTTGAAACATATTTTTACGAAAAAACTACTGACTCTATTGGGCTAAAAAAACTATGCAGATATTTTAACAAAAAGCCAGTATTCTCAAAAAAAAATCAGCTCAATCGGACTTACCACGTGGCATAGAGCGCGAACAAAAAATCAAACAACAAAAAAATGTGCAATACGAGTTGAATGGAAGCCGCTTCGCTCGCTTCGCTTGCTTCGCTTGCTTACTCAAATTAATTCTTAAAAGCGTGTGTGATACTCTGGATTCATAGAATATTCTCATGTTAAATGCAGTACTCAATCAATGATAACAAACAAATATACAAAACATTAGAAGTTTATATATTCTATAAAGGCACTGTGGATTGCTCGAAAGGAGAGCGTGAAGAGTAACGTGTCTTGCGTCGTGATACTGAAAACACTTTGCGAGCTGATCGGGCATCCCTCATTGCCCATCTCTTCACCAAAGTTCACCAAAGCTTTCCCAAGCGTCACCGAGCTTCAAAAAGCTTCACCAAGTTTCACCAAAGCTTTCTCAAGCTTCACCAAACCTTTTCAAAGCTTCAACGAGCTTTTCAAAGCTTCACCAAGCTTTACCAAGCTTCACCGAGCTTCACCAAGCTTCACCGAGCTACACAAAAGTATTAGAACCGGAATTTTAAAACCTGTAGATTCCGAACCCTGGTTGAACATTAAAGTAAAAACAGAGTCTTCCTAATTATTGAAGATATGGGCCTTAGCGCATGGCGACTTAATCAAAGAATGGCCAACAGCACCTATTGAAGAGCCAATTTCTTGAACGTAGAAAAGATGGGTGTACAATCACAAATGTTTTTGAGCCAGAATTGTTTTCATTGAGCTTTACCTAGTCTCGACTGCAGTCGACTGCACTTCAGCAGCGTCTGCTAATGCACTTGCTGCGTCGCGCAGCCCGCAGCATCCATGACTGACTTATGGGCGTCTGCCATATCGTGTCTGAGCTGAGGAATTGCAAGTTGCAACACTCGTTGTGGCTTTACGACAATTCAGCTTCGGTAGAAATGATGCTGGGGTGTATACAATTATTAGGAGAAGCATGAAGAATATGACTGTGAAGAAGAAGGGCATATGTCGGGGTCTGCTCTTAATTCTAGTTTACTATTTTTGTCTGGCATCTCACCAATGATAGCCATAAATCAATAAATACGTTAAAATTGCATATAGATAGAGATATATGAGGGCTGTAGCCACAAATACCCAAATTCGGGGATTTTGTTTTCATCCCCATGGTAGTGCTGCGCTCATGTGCATATTTTGATAAGCGAAGCATCAACAATGCTGTGGGATTTTGACAGCATTATTTAAATGCATGAACCTTGAGTGAACCCATTTTCTTCAATTTAATGCTTCAGTGGTAAAAAATACACGAAATGCTACTGTTTTGTGGACCGTACGCTGCATTTTGAGCTTTTTAATTGCTTCGTTTAGTTTCTTGAGTGTGAGTGTCCTCGACGTCTCTAAGCGACTTTTTTCTCGGGTAAATTGATCTGGTGCTACTCATGGCGTCGACTTCATCGGAATTCGTACCTGAATGCGAGCTTCCATACAATGATAATTAGCAAATCACTACCTTATTTCATACCATGAAGCAGTTCTGCACACAATCGAACTCGACCCATATATTGGAGATAATTTAATTGAATTTCGATTGTAAAAGGCCAGAGTCAATCTGGCTACAACCGAATTTGAGCATTGTCGAGAGCACATTATATATCTTGACCTACCCTGATGAATTTTCTCTTAATAATAGTGACTATGAGCTAGATTTTACACAAAGTCGTCTGCTGAAGTTAAGTTTTCGAAATTTAAGCTTAAGTACACGTTTTAGTGGGAGGTGAGCGGCTTACTACAAAAGAGTTTGTACATAGACGTTACTCAACATTTATCTCCCACATTCATTCGCGTTTAGACTGAGAGTCAAAGTCATCTCGAATTGTGCGGGCGACATCTTTGGCCATTGAAGTGTACATCGCGAAACCTTTACAGCTTCGAAAAATACAAGATTATTTGATAGTAATTTGTTTACTTTCACTCCTTATTCGACAATATTTGAATTATTTAAAGAGTAACATCACAATTCACACCGGAAAGCACTTATAAAACTAAAGAAGATTGATTATAACTTTCTCGCTGACCTTCATTTCCATATCGAACTTACTCTTGAAATGTCACGGATAAATCGTAAACAGATCAAATGATTACGATGATGATGATTATTATTTTTGAAAAAACCATTTCTCCTTTGTTTCAGATCAAAGGCGTTCTCGAGACGTGGGACCCAGAAACGTCACAAATCGGTACGCAAACTAATTCTTTCCATTGTCTTTTGACACTATACACTAGTGTACGTGCCTGTAACTCACTGCAATCATATCGCATCTCCTCGATAGTTTAGGGCGGGGACCGGACCGGGGAGAGTGACGGCTAAAGAACAACAGCACATTTTCAGATTCAGTTACGTTTCTTAGCCAAAGAAAGCGTAGATGTCAGGAATTCCAAACTTGCAGTCAACTCCTCGGCCTGGAATGAAAAAACTTACAAAACCTTCAATGAGAAATCTAGAATATACCTAGAATGTATAATCGCAACCGAAAATCTCAACCTTAAATCTAAAATTTAAATCTTAACTCTAAATAAAAACAATTTTTACTAAAACAGTTTAAATTTAATTGAATTACATTTTAATTTATAATCTAGCCCTAGAATGAACTGGCTTTCTGATCAATATTGTATGAAATATTTAAATAATCGTGGTTTCGTGGTTTCGTTTCGTATTTTATTTGGAACGAAAATTCACTGATTCTCAAGATTTGCTGTTGTTTCTTGACTGCCCCCCCCCCCCACCCCCCCC
>QKMV01001424.1:0-16131 GCA_003287335.1 Lednia tumana
GGGGGGGGGGGGGGGGGGGGGTCTAAGTATCACAGCAGCATAAGCATTAACGCGGAAACTTTATAAATTAATTAAGAACACATTGAATGGAGTGAACGCATCGGTATATTAAGTTATAAGGAAGTGTAGGATAGAAAATATCATATAGGCTGTTAACTTTAAGCAATTAATCATTCGTTATAGTTTTATTAAAAGCATCTAGGGCTTAAGCACACGATAAAGTGGCATGCGAGTCGTAGGCGACCAGGTTATATAGTCGAGACTGAAGTAATTACGAATGACGTTGCTTAAAAAATTGTACGGGATTTTCTTTCTCAGAAGAGGAAAAAGCAGATGTGAAATAGAAGTGGAGGTGCCAGGTTTATGTTCCATAGCATGCACCACGATAACGCAACATGACAATTTTGTCTCGCTAATGAAAAGTCTGGCGAAAATCAACGAGTGTGGAAGAAGTGATTTCCCCAGAAAATGTGACACTTTCAAAGGGAAGAGGAATGCAATCGCGAGAATCTGACTTCTGGCAAATCTACGGAGATCTAAATCAGGATCGGAACATACTCCCTTTACGCCAAATAGGGTTGTTTTTTGCTGGCTTATGGTAGGACTGCTAACATCTGGCCATGGCAGTGCGCCATTTATCATGATTTAGAAATACATTTACTAGCGAACAATTCGATTGGAAAATAACAAACTTAAGTGATGCCTTACAGTATTCTTCGACTCAAATCAATGTATGGATTGGGTAGCCAATAACTATACATGATACACCCAGTTAGTTCAACGACAACTCGATATATTCGGTTGTAATTTTGTAAATGCGCGTGGTGCTTGCAATTTCATTCATACCCATGTTCGAATATGAACCGAGGGAAAAAAGCTTTAAGCCTCCTAATTGTACAACAAAGGGTCCAAAAAACACAGCTAATTGGCACAAAATACAAAAAAATCCTTGATTAGGAGCATAAAGACGTAGTTCTAAAGAAGCACAGCTAGGTTGTACAATCCGGAGAAAAAATGCGTACGAGAGCTCAATAATAATCAAGAATAAACGTAATTTTCAGCGAAAATATATAAAAGAGCAGTACCTCATGTTTGTGACCCCACTAAAACAGATGAAACTCCATGAAAAACGAGGCTGGAGGTCAGTTGTATGTCTTGTAGATTGCGCGAGCAGTAAACCTGATGAGAGTCTGATCAATAAACATTTCGTCGTACACGAGTCTATCAGGTGATTGACAAAGCTGACGCAATTAACGTGGCCAAGATGGTTGGTTCGCACAGCAGCCCTCTGCAGCGTTCCTTCTCCAATCCTCGTAAATTATAACCACGAGGAAAAACTCGCCAACTTTCGCGTCGAGTTAAAACAATTTTCTGTATTAGTTTCTCGATTCCCAGCAGGAATCGGCAGGCGGGTTTCGGATCGCGCGCCCTCGAGATGCATTGCGATCCGCTAAACTCCGTCTATAAAGGCCCGATATCGGACGACGCGAAATTCCCTCAAGTCTGACGCCGGCAGCCCCAGTCACACTTCGAGACAAAATCACACGCAGAGGCGGAACATTATTAAAATAACAATACAACAAAACTTTCAGCAATTTTTTATCATCAGACACTCGCAGATATTGGACAGAGCTGAGAAGATTTAATTAAAAAATTAGACAACTCGCATTTCACAGACTTGCAGACTGTCATTGAAACGTATCCAATTCAAAAACGTGCAAATAGTGCGCGATGAGAGTGCAAAGTCGACGGCTAAAAAGTTTCGCGATACATATACCTACCATATAATTGTAGATGGATGGAGCTGGTGGATTGGTAATACTCAGCCGGGGCTCTACTGATTATTGGTACGGCTATTGTTATACAACGATATACTAATGAGGTGCAGTTATTTCCGCTAGGATGGCGTGCCCCGATAGGAACAATGCCATTTTGGCAGAATGGCGCGGGAAAATCTAGGACGTGGCTCTCGGTGCAAGCCGAGCACGGGTAACGTCGGGCTCGGGCGAGACCTTGCGAGGATAATGAACTGGCGACGTCGACAGTCGAGTGGTCGAGGCAAACGAAACATGCACAGATGCACGCAGTTTGGTACAGCAACCACTGGTCGGTATAATTACTGCATTTAGAATTGCAGATGGAAAGAATTAACCTGTTTTAATCCCGTTCTGAATACGATTTTGTGAAACTCATGGCCTAGAGAGAAAAACATAAATTCACTCCTAAGCGAAGAAACGTTCGCTTGCGTAATGTTCAGCTCGACTCGGAAAGCAGTGGCGGAGATAAGAAAGTCAGTTTAATACAACGAGGAAGTAAACGTAATAATGTAAGAAGATGAGCGTTGTAAAGATATGACCGAGTTTGCACGCCACTGGGGAATATTAGTGGGAAGAGGAAAGGTGGCTGGCTAACATAGCGTCATGGTACACACATATTTCAATACGATATTATAAAACAGCCCCCCGGGGAGCGACGGCAGAGGTCCACACACCAAATTAGATTAATAATAAAAACCTGACGCACTTGCAGAGCTGTGTGGAGGTGGGATATAGTGGTGTTGGGAAAGTATGACCGTAACGCCAGTTCATTTTAACACGCTCAGTTTCAAAAATGAAAAAGTGCACATGTTTAAATATAAATAACGATATAAAATATCGTTATGCAGAAAAAATAAATAACAATAAATATTTAACAATCTTCCAATTATGCTGATCAAGGAAAAAATGTTTACTTACACCCGATGTTTGAAATGCACAAAAAATCTAGGCTTCTTTTTCCACCAAACAAAACTATAAAAGTATTTCTTTCATTACATTCTGAAGACTCATGTCCAGCTCCTAATCGTAGCACTAGTTACATATACCATTCCTTACTTTTCACGATCCAGTTTCATAAATTTGTTACACGGAAACGACGAAGCCAATATTGAATATTGCTAAATAATTGAAAAGATTTCGAGTCGATGTGTTTTTGATTCAGTTCGCAGCCGTTTGATTCGCGTATTAATCGCATTAAAAAGTGTAGCGCGAAACGATTCGCGATCTCCACTCGACGGAGGCATCGAGGGTAACAGATGTTACCGAAGGGAAATACGCGCTATTCGATTCGGCACATGCATTGTGTGGCAATAAATCTGTATTGATTGACGTTTAATACTATAGGCAAGGCATTCCAATGCTAATCTAACTCAATCAATTGATTGCATGAAATGCGACGGGTTGACTATCCGTTCAGTTGCAGCTTGCAAGCTACAGACCTACTTCAAACGGTCCTGATGTTAAGTGACGTAAATACATAAGCAAATGTGCAGAGATTTTATTTTCTAAATAATTGGTGGCATAATAGCAACTCTGGTAAAGAGAAACGGTATAGAATTTGCAATTCAAAGACTATAAAGCAAAAGCGGAGATAAATCTCACGCTTTTGGGTCTTAGAAAATATGGTGCGATTAAGATGCGATTTTCATGGAGTTGTCGCGTGATTACAGTGCAGTCGTCTACAGCTGGATAATAGAAGAATTTAATTAAAGCGGGCCTGGTTACAACTGCACTGTACAGTGTATTTTAAATGTTGAGATATGATTGCTGTAAGCTTATGGATTCTGCATTGTCTCATCAGCTGCAGCTTAAAGCATCAAGGATCTAAAGCAGGCGAAGAGGGCAAACAGGCGAAGGCAACGACGTCGTCCCGGCGTTAAACTCGTGCACTTACTTAAGAATTCTTATCACGAGAATGAATTACTGATATCAATCTTGCGAAATTAAGAAGGAAATTTATCAAAAAGATTTTCTAATGAAATAAGCGTTTCTCGTTATTCCGCAAAGTTTTTTTTTTCTTTTGAGAAAAGTTTCGGGAAAGAGAGACCACGACGCTGGAGTGGGTTAACTATTTGTTCATATATATTTATAATTTTTGTGCATCAATCTTCGTAAATATTTAGTTAATATTCATTTAGAATCGAGTCCACGCCTCTAGGTGGAGGCGCCGGGTATCCGACCCGACTCGATCGGAAGTGGCTAGAAAAGTCTTTGCTAACTCGAAGTTATTTGCATGGAATGCACTTTCGCTACGAGGCGAGTATGAACTCGCGTGGTGCCCTTCGTAAGTGGAATAAATCATCCCCGCGTGTGCCATATCACCCCGAAAAATACAGAATCATATTTTCCTAGGCGAGGGAAAAATCGGTAAACTGGTTTGGTGACGCCTGACGCCTCGCAGTTCGCCAGTGCAGCGTGTAGTCACATCCCTATGCTACACAAGAAATCCATTAGTATTATATACGAGAATATATGCCACGTGACCATGCCATACTTTAAGCCTTTCAAGTTTATGGCGACCAGATGAAGACATGCGGGCAGCGCCACTGCTGCCACCACAGCGATGTTAAAATCACTTCAACTGTAAAAGGTGGGTAACAAATCCTTGGGCCAGCTCAACAGTTGAGTGCCTTACGCGACGATTTGGACCAAGATTAGATACAGAAAATAAAGTAAGTTACAACATATTCCGATATGAACCAACGTTTTGAATTTTGTCCGAAAATTTGCTCGTTAAAATTTAAGATGAGCCATTGGAAGCTCAAGAAAAAAATGGATAGCTTTTTAGCTACTTGGTTAGAGACAGGCATTGAAATTGGGCGTATGAAAAAAAAATGCCGGCCCTATAACCGATAGATGTGGCGAAAATAAAAATTCCTTCACATCAAAAGAACGATCACCGAGCTCGGTATAGTTTTAAAGAGAAGTTCATCTCCTCACCATAGCGGCTGAAGTGAATTTCTAGCTCATTGAGACTAAGTCTGTTTTCTATTTCAATTGGAATTATTATTTCTAATCCCTTTGAAAAGCTACTTTGCGGCGTTTGTGCAACGTAAACACAAATCTCCTTTGTGCAGATTACACAGTTCTTGCTCTGGCCATGCGGTTTCTTGCGCTGCCAATGATTGCCAACTGCCAACAGCCTCATGCAAGAGATACGATTGAAAAATATTACACGCCAAAGTTTATTCCACGTGAATTTCAGTGATTGATGGGGAACAATATATCGATGGTTCCAGTTTTTTCTCTGGACAAAGCTTACATACCTAATGATAGTCATACTTCCGAGAAAAACTATATGTAGGGTATGACATCAATTTGTAACCCAACAAACACTGAAGTCCACTTAACCATAGCTCGCTTTAGTTTCGGTCTACAAAATAAGCATTAATTATAAGATCAGAAAAGTTTTCAACTTTGGAAAACCACAAAAAATATCTTAATATAGTTTTAATATCGGCATACCGCGAACAGGTTTCGCAAACGAAGCGCGTACTAGTTTGTTTCAATCAATAGAATCGAGCTTTTTACTGAAGAAGCAAACACTAGAACTAGAATTTCAGCAAAATATAATTAATATTATTTTGAAAGAAGCGTTTGTTATCTTGAAAGACCATTTCACGGCGTTGCCTTGGGCGACATGTGATATCGATTGTGCAAAAGAAGGCTCACACGATTACGAACCGAGGACCATCAACGACCAAACTGTTGCAACAAAATAAACACGAATTCTTCATTTCGTCGACGAATAAAAAAGGCATCTTCCTCTCAAACTCCTTTTCAATCAACTTATCCGACAGCTGTTTTTGAGAAACGCGGGTCTTTGTGCGTTTGGAGGAAATAGTATGCACCGCCGAATTCTGACTTTTCTGATCCTGAACACTTTAAACGTGACTTTTTCCATTTGTTCATTTTCATGCCTTCGCATTAAGAGAACTGCTATTTCAGTTCAGGTTTTGAGTAACGAAGTACTTAATTTAAACTATAATGGCCCGAAACATAAAATGTTTCAAGAGATATGAAATGAATCATCCATCGGAAGTAGAATCAAATACGTTTTTCAGTGACAACGGCATGTTTTTTTTAACAGGAGCTTTCAAGTGTCAACTGAAAATTTTAGATTAAGGAGGCAAGTGCACCGCCTAATAAAAATAAAGTCCATACCGAATTAATTGTTTTAAAGGCAACAGTATTGATCTTACATTCACCACCACGCCGTCCCCTAAATGTTGCCTTGCATGCCATGTGTTTCAACAATATTTCGCACACTTTCCTCCTCGCATGTAAATGAACCATCTGTTGAATTTTCCCGGACGTGTTAGTTTCGCATTGCGTTAGTGTGGTGCGTGGTCGCCAATCGAGACGTGCGTAATGCGTATAGAAAGACTGTAGCCGGAGCGCGGTAGACAATGGTTTGATATAAAAGATGTGCAGTGAATTAGACAGAAGATAAGAGTAATTGGAGCATGCAGCCAAGTCAGTTTCTGGCCGTGACAGCCCACAATGAGGGTCGCTTCGCTTTACTTTTACTTGGCGATAACACCCGTCACTTACAGAGAGTACTGCCACCTTACGTAGCATTATATTCACAGTACAACAGACCGGATAGTTTAGTTTTGGATGACAAGTACTTTGCTAGCCGTTATTGTTTCAGAGACATAATTTTATAATACGTTGGTCTGCGAACGTATTAAGAGCCAGTTTTTCAGTGAATCTGTTAACGTGTTATTACATTTTTAAGACTCATGTCTTCTGTCTAATTTCAGCACTAGTTTTCAAAAAAACTGTTAGTAAATGGGTTAAATTGCTGAAAACTTCTAACAAACAAACTGCCAACGTTTCGCTAACTATATTGAAAGCTTCCTCGTGGCGATTGTCCTTCATTGTCCGATTGCTAACTTGTTATTCCCATCCCAACAACCTATCAGATGGCTTCATTTTTTGGTAACATATTATTAAGTTTATAACGGACTACTGATAGATCAACCCTAAGGTTGATAATACATAAATATTTCACCGAAAAACGCAGTGTGATTTTTTTTAAATGTCTAATTCAATACAGACGATGCGGTACCCGAGAGTCGCGACCGAATCACACGACCAGTGATTCATAAAAGTTAATACAATAGAAAGAGCTGGATTCTAGATGCTGACGAGGTTGAACGCTGCAGGTCTGCTCCATTTGCCACTAAGATGGATCATGTTTCAGCATTCGGAAAGCAGAAGGAATCTCCTTCACCGTGCGCGAAATGCCCCAGCATTGAAATTACTGGCATACAACACGTAGGTACACAAAATATTTATCGGCCCGTAAACAGTTTTACAGCACACCTTTAACAATCCGCGTGCTCATGTATGGCTGGAAATATTTAATCCTAGGCTTTATCCTCTTGCTGCGTGAAATTGAAAATAAACATCTTTATTGAGTGAATAAAAGTATTCATTACTGCGGTGTTCAATCAAAACGAGAAACATCAAATGGCTTCATCACTGTGGCAGTGTTATTTTGATAGCATAGTAGGTCAGTGGTATGGTATTATTGGTAGTACCTTTACCAAGTGGTGCTAAACATAACTATTTGGGCAACACATAGTTACGGTGAATGCCCTACGAAGATAGTGGCTATAACAGTTAATACTATTACCCATGTGTATTGCTAATTATAAATCAAATTGTGGTATCATATTGCTAATGCGTATTGCTAAAGCACCTCTTTATACCGCAGTTAGTGTTTAGTTCACCATCATCGTTCAGTGGGTAAAAGGAGGTAGAAGTTATTTTGATGGCTGGTACAAACTATGGACAAGATTTTTCCAAATAACAATTCGCCGGAAAACTGAGATAGGTGACAAACCAAGGTATTTGAGCCTGGCACTTGAGGAACAAACAGCTCGCGTTGTATAGGCGCCGGAGACCGCAGCGCCAAGAGGAGGCGCCGACAAACAATGACCTAGTCTATAAGTTTGAAGTTATACGTCGCTTTCGACATGTTCCGCGTCAAATAACAATTATGATGAGCTCGCGCAGAGTTAATTAATAAATTAAAATTAATAAACAAGATAATGAAGCAGGAGGTATGAGTTATGAGATGCGAGGGAAAACTCGATTTAATGGGAAAGATTTGAATTGCAGAGGTTTTGTGGTAAATGCAAAGCACGATATATAGGCATGGGGTGTGTATTGATAACATAAAATGATTCAACTTAAAACGAACAAGCATTTGGGAGAAGACTGTCAAAAAGATTAACGTGCCTACCTAAGCAAAAAATCCACGCCATATCTCACGATTGTGTTGTTCTCCATGAAAGTGGGCAACAGGGTGAACAAATGGCCGCGTGCATCAAATAGCGTGTCAAACAGCAATCTGGCCATCCGTGATGAGGTTATTGGGGATATTTATCAGTCCAGTTCTTGGCGCAGACAGGTAGCGAAACAAAGCGAGGGTGAGATGAAGGAGACACGGGAGATGCATTAGTGCGCGTGGCGAAATGCGTGTTTTTGCTGATGTACACGGATGTAAAATAAAATCTAATGTCGCGAAAATAAACCGTTCAACGTGAAATATCACGACCATGTGATATGTGAACGCCAAACGGAAGGAATGACGAGATAAACTGACGGCGCAATTTCTCCAAAGCGACGTTATGCACACACCTTTGAGCTCATTAGGGTGTAATAAAATATACTACATGATAACTAGTAGTAGAAAAAGAGCAAAGGGGATGCAAATAGGGGATATAAATGGCTGTAAAAATTTGCATGAATTGAGTTATATCGCGAGCGCTATAAAAGTTATGCCGCTCTATAGAAGTTAATGGGACGATAGTCATTCCCAAGTTCATGGACACCAAATCATAGCGACCACCGAGATTTGTATACGCTGTATGTATAACAAAAATTTCACGTAGTTTTCATTTAAAAGTTGATAGATCCTTAACGGTACGGATTAAAGAGATTCGTGCAAGAAAGCCGCGCGAGTTCTCCCTATCACCTACGCGGTCACATCAACACTTTAATTGAAGATATCCGCGAGAGATGAAATGGTCGTACACAGTCTTTCCTATTGGCACTGTAACCATTTAAATTTATCTTCTTCAAGCAAGACTGCACTAGTCGATGGAGCGGGGGAGAGGTGACATGCCCCCGACGTATTGATAGATGGATAGGCCTCGGGGGTCGAACGGGGACCCGTGGTCGAGGTATGTAGTGACCACAACATGTTATCGTCTATCGAGCATTACTGGCGGTTGACCAACGCCGATACATTACACGAATCATGTTAGCAAGTGGACTTATTGATCAACTACACTACTGAGGCCAAGGATAGCTTGAGAAGTTTATTGGAACCCAGCGGTAGATATGTGGCAAGCCGACATTTTGTTGAATATATTTGAAATTTTTGTGTGTCGGCTAAGATATGCCAGTGATTTTTAGACAACAAAAAAAACGACACAAATTGGGAATTAGTTCCTAATTGGAAAATACACTCTGGGCAGGGCTATAACACTCACTAGCAGAAAGGGGTTTTTGATTGGTAAACCCGTTCCATCTGTGAAGGATACACGGCAAAAACTGGTATGTAGACCATTGGATAGTATTCTTAATTGACAATTGGACAATCCCACCCCCATACCGAGGAAAGCGCGCTGCAAAGTAGATAAACCCATTCGAAAGCTACGTCCAAGACATGACTCCTTGCAACCGACATGTCCCTATCTTATCTATTTCAAGTCTAACCAATTTCCCGTAGTTTCCATCGACTGTCTGCGTCTGCGGATGCAACTCGAGGCTTGAACCCCGGACTCCGCTTGCTGATGCTAATACACAAGCAAGCCACTCGACTATGAATACATAACAGAAACGCCGAGAGGAAAAGCAAACACAAGAATCACTAATAGACTTTTTGCACTCGAAGAAAGCTGAACGTCATGAAAGCCGAGGCTCTCGATTTACATATCGTATTAACGCGAATCAATTGTGTAAGTGGGTTTCCGGGAAAAAATGATGATAATAGTTGACATCAAGTTTGGCAAAGACTTTGTGAAAAAAAACGAAATAATTATTTTCCTTTGTTTGCTGACTTGTCTCCGTGGATAATCCAATAACTGAAATCCGGACGAAGACAGCTGGATTTACATCGTGCAACTGGAGTGTGCAAAACTCAGAAAAAACTTGGCAAATAACTCGAGAGATATTGTACAATTTGCGAATGATAAACGGTAGGCACGTGGCGTAGATTTAACGAGCTTAAACAAGAAGCAAATAAACGATTCCCTTGAAAATATGCATCACCTTTGATAGACATGTGAAAGCTCTACTCGGCATGCATGGCTCACAAAGCCCCGGATAACTTCAAGATGCACTCGGAAAGTTGGCTTTTATTTCTCCGCACGCGGCGAACGCGTCTTAGAAATTCTTACTTAAAACTTGTAAAAAGAGTGTTTCAGAAGCCGCAAGAGTTAATGCATGCCGCATGGAGATCCTTCGTATCGCAGCCACACCAACTTATTTCATCTCCGTCGTTGTTGATGATTATATTTTTAAAAGCGGATAAAGTTTCGGTCCGGTGGGAGATTTCATCTCGTTGCATCTTATTAAACGTATCGCGGGAGCGGGGTGTGGTGGATCGGATAGCAACCGCAAATAATCTGTCTCTAGCTCGTTTTGCACAGCCAGACTACCAGGCTCTACATGGACCCGGCCAGGCTTTCATCGGGAAACGCAATACACCATCATATTTCATGTACCAACTACTGAACGTGCACGCGACAAAAGACTGGCAAAATATGGATCTGAACTGGTGTGAATGATTACAGATATACGCTTCGAGGTGTAATCATTGATTTGGGCAGGGAAATTCACGCTCCACGTAGTTTTTTATTTCGAAATTGTTCGTTTTCCACGATTTTCCGGTGTGTTTCGGCCGCTGCTTAATCAGGAGCAAACAATGAGGCGGAGAGTCACGGATTTGATGTATTGCACAGGATTAGTATGCATTTGCAGTCTCACTGCTGTAAGTTATGAAAAGTTTTTTTCACAAACGGAAAATGGATGTAGAAAAGCGGATGATAAAGTTTTAGAATAAAATACGAATACATCAGTCTCGAAACTTGTTGAACTTCTATTCGATTAGGTTACACTTATATCATTTTCTTCATGATTTATGTATAAAAAACCTATCCGTATAATTTACATGGTATACCTGTAGTAAGTAAATATAAGGGAAACATCCAGTTTGCATATAAATTATAGCTGCGAGTTTTCCCTTCCCACTAGAATTCCCAATACCTAAGTATAACTTTACATCCTAAGATATAAAGAGTTTACATAAACTCTCGTCGTGTTTTCGTTCGCCTGCAGAGAAAGGGAAGCCAATAAGAAGGTTACCTACGAGCCCTTACGCAAGACACAGCGTGGAATTGAACAGAGATTGGGTTTGTTCACTTTTAATATCGAGTAAATTGCTTTTCTAAATCTAGTTCTCTTTTAAATTCCTATATGCCAGGGGCGCTATTTTAGACAAGCTGATAGAGAGAAGACTATATCTGCAGTCTCGGATGACGTATAGGCATCAATCACAATGTTATGAAAATAGAAAGAATTGTGTCTTGACTGAATGAATAATAATCAACCGTGATGAAAATGTTAAAATAACAAATTATTTGCGTAACTGATCGGAAAATCGACGCCTTCGATATCGAGCTGCAAACTGACACGGGAAAAGTCATGTATCAGCATAGAGAAATTGCATCTTCAAGATTTAACTGAGGAAATGAAATTGAAGTGCACTGGTCCCAAATGGGCTGGCCCGTCGCACAAAGTTATTGAACTTTAATATAGACTAAATCAGCATTTTTCATAACTCTCCAGATGTCGATAAATTATGGCACGCTCTTTGTGCAAGGAAATGGATCCATACAAGTTTATCACAGAGTAAGCGACGTTGACGTACGGAATCGGAAATCAGCGACGTCTTGCCGAGGCGTCGTCGGATGTGACGAGACGCAAGGAAGGCGGACAGTCGTGAATATTTTACACGAGTTTCTGTCTTCATCATTGGATGGATTAAAAAGTGCTCTCGTAAGTTTCGTAGTTAATTATATCAGGTATCCCGTCTTGTGGAAGTAGACGCACCTGATACACGGTTGGTGCATTTAAGAGGCAAACGAAAAGGTTCCAGAAATAGAAATGTACAGTTAACTTCGCAGCCGGAGTTCATATTGTAATCGAAATGAGCATATTAAATCCGTTGTACAGTTATAAAATTCGCGCGCCCTTGGCTTCTGCATTTGTTGAAAACAAATCGATTAAGCTTGAAAATGGCAAGACAACGCATGCAGACAGAATCACCTGCTCGAAGCGTTCTTGGGTGTCCATGATGTCCAAGAACAAGCTCATCTTATCGTCCATCGACTGGAATCCGTTCTTCGACTGCGCAGCGAGCAGCATTTGAATCGCCTGCGAAACGGTGGGTCGATCGCTCGTCGGACATCCGCCGTCACCCGGTTTGTGTTGGTGGGTGCACCCGAGGAAGACCGGGCTGCCGTTGGCAGACAAGCCGCACGTGGACGCCGGCTTCACGGGCAAGAAGGGTTGGCCGTGGAAGGTGGGACTCGGTCTGGGCGCCTGGATGCCCAACGCGAGTTGTGCAGAACTAGACGGCAACGACATCCGGCGCGAGGCGTTGTAAACCGGTTGAGGAACGACTTGGGGCGACGGAGATTTTAGTATTTGATAGTCACTAGTGGCAGAGGGTAGAGAACGGTAACCAGAGTCCGACGGAGATAACGCCGCTGTTGTCGTTGGAGGCTGTGTGGTGGCCGTTGTCGTCGGAGGTTGTTGCCGACGAGGCCCATTGGACGACGACCAAGTGTTCGAATTCCCCGCGGTCGTGGTCGGTGATAGCGTCGTGGATATCGAAGGAAGCGTCGTGGAGTTTACCATGGAGTTCGGGCGTCGCGGAGGAGCGGCGATGCTATGTGGACGGCGAGGTGACGGCTGGGGACCGCCAATCAGCGAGGGCCACATCGTGGACGTGGTCAGTGGAACGCGAGGGATTGGCTGATGGAGGACGGACGCTTGGTCGCGCTGGCGGAACGCGGGGGACGACGTCGCGACCGGACTGGAGGCGATGCTGTGAGGACGTCGCGGCAGAGAGCCACCTTCTACCCAGGCGTATTGGGCGGCGGTCGGCGTGACCGGAGTATTCGCTACGCTATTTGGTCTTCTTGGCAGAGAGCCGTCCGAATCCCACGCAGTGTTCGTGATGTCGTTCGACGAGGATACGACGTTGTTCGACAAGCTCTTCGGTATTCTCCCGAGAATCTGCGCCGGACTGGGGCAGTTTTCGCGAGCGTCGCTCACCTTGTGGTTCGACGAGCTCCGCGGGATGCGACCGATGAGTTTAGGGCTGGAACTTTCTTGGTGGATTTCCGCCGTTGACACCGTGTAGTTCGAGGCACTCTTCGGCATCCTGCCGAGCAGTTGCGACGGGCTGGCGCAATCTTTCCGGTCCGCGCTCGAAACCGTGTGATTCGAGACACTCTTGTGCATTGAGTTCATCAGAGGGCTGGAACAATCTCGAGTATCTGCCACGGGGGTGTTGGCTACGCTGTTTTGAGCGGATTTTCTGTGCTCTTTGAGATGCTCCCAAATGTCATACTTAGACGAGGACGACACCATAGTCGACTGTGGCCTCCGCATCAGCACTTGGTCCACGTCGACACCGCCCGACACCGGCGTGCTGGCGACACTGTTCGGTCGTCGCGCGATCGACTTGTCGTCGGAGACCGACACCGGAGTGTTGACCACACTTTTAGGTCTGTTCTGGTTGAACTGGGACGCTTGAGCTGCGTTCGCATAAGCCGCAGCCGACAGATTGTTTGGTACAGACACTGTATTCGGCATGTGAATCGGCCGCCTAGGGTTGGACGCCGTCGGGATTCCGAGCGAATCCCAAATGTTGTAGTTGTTTGACGAGGGCGGTCTTCTCTGCATGGCATCCGGCCCGGAGACGGGTGTACCAGCAATACTGTTGGGCCTCCTCGCTTCACCGGGATGGTCCCACGAGTTGTACGCGTGCGTGGGCGTCGTGGCCACCCCGGGCGATCTCCTCGCACCGTTTTCAGAGCCGGAAGGTCCCGACATTTGCTGCGGGTACGTCGGGTCGCCCCACAAAGTGTACGGCCTCGTCGCGACAGGGGTATTTGCCGCGCTGATCGCGTTGCGTGGGGGACACTGCGCTTGCTGGCTGCTCGAAGTTGGCCAGGGGCCGTTGGCGGGGATGAAGCTGGGCCTTCTGGCAGCGGCACCTTGAAGAGGATTGGAACCCGGGGGTGCGATCGGGTCGGGCTTGGTGTAGAAAGGGAACGATGGGTTGTTGATGACAGTGGTAGGTCTTCTGGGCCCTTGTTGCTGCTGCTGTTGTTGGAGCAGCAGTTGTTGCTGTTGCAGCAGCTGTTTTTGTTGAAGCAGATGCTGTTCTTGTTGCAACAGAAGTTGTTGCTGTTGAGCCGGGCTGGTGGCTGCTCCGCGGGCAATGACATTGTGAATCGACACTTGAGGCTGGCCCTCCTGAGGATGCCACTGGCCGTTGGTAGGGTTCGTGTTCGTTCTAGAGGCCGATCCGTGCCACTCAGCTGGCAGCTGTGTTGGTGCGGCATGGGTGCTAATTTCACACAACGATTCTCCCGCCCTGGTAAGTGAAGGTCTCGGCTGCTGCAGAAGTGACGGACTGTTCTGGGCGCTGCGAACAGGAACCGCGGGACCTTCTCCATCTGCAACTCTGGAGATCTCGTCGCTGGGATTGTACGACGGACTGTTGTACCTCTGCACCGCTTCTTGTAGCAAGTTAGCGGCACCAGCGACTTCGGCCCACGTTGTTGAGGGGCCATCCGACTCCGCCGCCGGTGGAAGACTATTGACCGCTCGTGGACTCGACGTTCGACTCCGATTGAGTTGCAAATGGCGGTCGTTGAGACTGAGTCGCCCGACCACATTGCGCTGGAAAGAGTTGGACCCGAGCACAAGAGTGTTCGGAGGTTTGGCACTCGGAAGCGACTGATTGCTATTGGAAGCTACCACGCCGTTAGCTGGTTTCGCCGGATTGTTTGCTACGCTGTTCGTTGTATTCCCACTAGGCACTAATGAGCAAGGGGTACTGACGCTAGGAGGAACTAATTTGATAGATGTTGCTTGCTCGCCCATTGACTTGGTCGTCGAACAACGAGGAAATAATTAGTTCACACCCAACTAAGGATTCGTATCACTCTTCGCGCTGGGGGTAGTTCGAAGATAGAGAGGCAGACCGGCAGAGGCGTGCGATGCTGTTTGAACTCAAGCCACAATGCCGAGTCGTGTTTATTGGTGTTGAGCGGGTCATCGGGCAACCAGGGATGATCAAACCGCGTCAACCCAGAGGGGGATCAAGACATGACACAGCGAACCGCAAATTGACACGCCAGCGATATCGGGAACCAGATGAACTATAGTCCGCGTTCTATTTATTTCCACAAGTATTTATGTATTTGGATTGAAATGTCAATAGCCAAGTATGATTGATGGGCTGATTAAAATATTTTAGATACGTCCATCTTGGTAATTTGTTCGAATTATTTACGGTAAAAATTGAAACACGTCACGTATTTTAATTATCAGACGACATCTCTCTCACAGGGCTTTTCCAGAGAAAATATCAGTTTTAATTGCGTGAAATATCGACTATAAATAGCTGCCACTCATTAAATATTTTGCAAACTTCACGTTTCTGAACGACTTGATGGTCTATTACAGAATTAACGCCCAAGAGGCCGGAATGTTTCAATGTGCACAACTATGCAGCAAGCGAGCCGCGGAGTTTTAGTCGCACCAAAGTTAACTCATTCATTCTCACTTCCGAACCATCACACACGCCCTAATTAATTCAAACAAAACATCTCTATCAACGAACCGCGGATTGAGACACTGAAATCCAACCAACTCAAAGTTAAAGCCGTAATTTTCAAAATAAAATCTTTCCAGCGTCGCTTTAAGAAAAAGTGAATGACGACGACGACGGCGTCGTCAGAACCACTCAAGAGAGGAAACGGCGGAGAACACCCAGCACGCGATTGCTGTGCGAACACGAAACGAAGACAACGTCGACGGCGTCGTCGGAGGATGTCGACGGTGTCACGCGGCGGTGGCGGCGGTGACGACGGCGACGACGACGGCGACGACGGTGGCGATGGGAGGCTGGATGCAGGCAGCGCGGCGCGCGGAGGAGGACTGATGGCCATGCGGGCGCCGAGCCTGCGACGCCCGCGACGCCCGCGAC
>QKMV01001425.1:0-16130 GCA_003287335.1 Lednia tumana
TAGTTTTTTTAAAAGCTTCCTATTCAGTTTTATCACACATTGCCTGTAATGAATAGGATTTAACCTTACTCCTGACTCCAGTCGTGACCGGTTTCCACACCCCTCGTTTAAAACACCACAAACGAATCTCGAATAAAAGTCTAAACATTCCGTCCATATTTACCTGAATCTATCTTTGGCATCCTCGAAGCTCTCCGCGACGTAGTAGATAGGTTGATATTCCTGGTCCTGATATCCCTGCATGGCCGTTTGTGCGGGGTCAAAGGCGCGGTGTTCGGGCTTGTCTGAGATGGCATGGAGCAGCTCTCCAGAGCTGGACAGCAGACCGGCGCCGTACGCCTTGACCTTATCGCCTTCCTTGCACAGGCCGAACTCGACGGTGAACCAGTAAACGGTGGATAGTTTCTCGATTTCCGCGTCGGAGGCACCCAGGGATGCGAGGCCGATGTCTTGGGAGAAGGTGGCAAAGTTGGGATCGGCCAGCAGGGGCATGTGTCCGAGGAGCTCGTGGATGCAGTCACTGCAAGAAGGGATAACATTCCACATTTTAGAATGTTTTTTTTATCTTGCCCCCAATAGGGGAAACAAGAAAATTAACTAATGCTCAAACTGCACACTGACGTCAGATTCCCTGTTTACGCCTACCCCATACCCAATCGTACCAATACGAAGCAAATCTCCTATCGCAGCAATAAAATAATAATAATAATAATATGATAGCAAAAATAAAACAACTATTTTGAACAACCAAATACATGACAATTTAAAAAGTGACGTATCACTTGCAATGTATCGTAGGAAAAAAGGAAAAGTGCGTTTTTTTGCATTTAAAGCCGAACACAATAAAGAACAAAAATTATCAGATGAGACCTAACTCCGAGTTAAAGTGGCAACAACTAATCAAGGACGGAAAATAATTTATTCCTCGGAGTTATCTCGTCAGGCAGAGTTCAAAACTGGTAAAATTGAGCGTGAGGGTCTTGAATGGTCCTGTGATTTCTTGGAACAAAAACTGCGTTTCCCTTCATTTGAGTCAATTATCATTGCTCCCATCATTTTCGATTATCTTCGGCGATAACCTAGACTTGATTAGATGTGCTTGACGACAGCGTTTACTTTTCACATAAAATGACCACGAGTAATAATTTTTCTTTGCAAACGCCTGCACGGTTTTTATAGTTCACGCTTGTTAATCTCATTAGCTAGAGGGTAGTGTGATTGAACCGAGCGCTACTTAATTAGCGTAGCTTTTAGCGACGATATTCTCATTAAGCCCGGTAATTGAATATGGAGATGATTGGCTTTTAGTACGCCCGTAACATTGTGTGGATGGATCGGGTCACACTGCACTCCATTAGAGTGACAATCTGCACACCCCCGATGAGGAAATTGATACACACAAGAATTGGACGCCGTGTCGCTGTGAAGCGTGGAAGTTGATAGATGTACAGCATGGCTTTTGGTTCGGTGTTCTATGTACAGTTTAGAGTGGGCTAGCATCATTGATTTTCAATCAGTTTCGTATCGCGATGTAAGCTGCTTAAACGTAAGAAGGTCGTTGTTTAACTTAATTAAAGACATAAATTGATATTTCCGTTCGGGACGGTCATGATCCGTTATCTGAGACAATTCTCTAGAGAGTGTAGAAATGAAATTGGCATAGCGATTTTCTAAGAAATCGGGATCGGATAATAATTTTTTTCTCTCCTTCTGATACTCTCATTTGGGACACAAAAGTGCGTTTTATTTTGGAAAGGGTACTCACGGCTCGGGTGTGTGGTAGGGGGTGGACATGTGACGAACGTATTGGGTGCTCTGGAAGATTCGGAAAGCAAGGCTGGCCAAGAAGTCGCGAGCAGTCAAAAGACCAGCCGCGGGGCGGAGCGTGAACCCGGTGTGTTCTGGAAGACAAAAAAAGTACAATCTTAGATTTCGCTTCAAATTCAGTGCAATAGACGGCTTACAAGACAGACTTTGATAGAGTTAATGTACGTCTACGAGAATTTAGCTCCATATGTAAATCATTAGACCATAATTTAGCGTCCCTGGAAATGGCAACAAGTAGCCTTTTTTCAAATCGTCAATTGTCATGGCGCTAAGAATATGAGGTCGAAGGAAACGTTTAAAGTCAACTAAAAGCAAAATGCAAACGTCAAAGTATTCCGGTAGCTGTTCATGATAGTGATCAGGAGTCAGGACGTTTTTTGACGAAAGATTAATCAATGGTTCCAAAAAAGCATTTTTTCAACATTTTGTACCCTCCTTTTACATACGCTTTAAGGCCAAATTACGAATTTATAAGGTGGTTTGTGACCATTTGGGGGCAAACATAATCTGAATATCATCTTAATATGTCTTTCGTCGTTTCTGCACGTCTAAACATAGGCAAATTGAGATTGTATGACGCGGTTTGTGGCCGTTCGGGGGGAAAACGCGAAATTTTGAAGTTCAGCTCACTCTTCATGAAGGCGGACATCTCCTCCAACTGCGGAATGCGGTCCGGAGTGAAGATGCCTTCCTCTTGAAGCATCTTGAACACACGCTGGTATTCGGCGCACGCGTGCTTGGGGTTGAGGTCGAGGACGGTGTGGAAGACGGACGTCCAGGTGGCGGTCTCGGTGTCGGTGTACTCGATACGGGGGATCGTGTCCCCGTACTTGTAAGCGAACGCAATGCTGGCGATCTGCTTGCGCCGCTCGCGGTACGTCTTGTCGGAGAAGCCCGGGTGGTTCATGTCGAGCTCGGGCTCGTACTTGGTCATCAGATGGTTGCAGTTGTCCAGGTCGGAAGCGTGACGAGGGAACCACGGGCCTGGAGCAAAGCGAATTGGTTGCTGTGAGGTTCAATTGTATTGAGCGCTCGTTTCATTTATTAATTGCCGAATTTTTAGAGTAGGTTGAGGGGCGAAGTTTTAGTTGATTTTGCACAATATTATTTCATCAGCTTTAAGAAGGTAGAGTCTCAAGAAAGAACTTTATCTTATAAGTTTACTTCAATAGATACGTTCTCCAATAGAAAAAATTGAACTCATTGGAACTGTTTTAGCGACTCAAACTTAAATGAATTGTATAGTGGTCTTCCTTCAGATACATTAGTTCTGCTTTCGAGTGCGGAATGACTTGTACAAGCTCCTAAGCTGAATGGGAGCTGCTAATGAGGTGATCGCTTCCTGTGGTTGAGGAACTATTCCAGAAATTTCCTGGAGTTTACGTATGAGAAATCAAGGAATTGTTACACTAAATACAGTCGGTCACCAGGATCGAACGGAACCTTCCTTTTACTGGGCAGATAGACGCTCTTACAGTGGCTCTGTACTGTGCTCGGTAGTTATTTCCGGAGCTAATGCACGAGTTATTTTTTTACTTACTCTTGACGTTGAGTGTGTCTTCGGCCAAGAGGCTGACACCTCCGAGCGCGGCACTTTGACGGAGCGAACGGATGAGAACCAGAAGGGACTGGCGGGTCATTTCAACTTTGACCAGCAGGTCGAATTGCATACCGTCCTCCTTGGAAGGACGAGTCTCAACATGGGTCACCGTTCCCTTGTAGTTCTGTCAGACAAAAAGAAAATGTAACGCTGCTCGTTCTCGTTTCCCACAAATGTAAAGATAGTTGTTGATTTGAGTTGCCTTCATTTGAAGAAATTCGATTAAATGCATGTGTTTACCTCGATCGTTTTGAGGATTCGCGCCAGAGAGCTGATGCCATCCTTGAGTTTCAGGACGAGGGTGGCTTTCTGGAGCGCCTGTTCAGCCTCCTTGCTCTCGCTGGCAGCGTTGAAGATGAGCACTTCCTCTTCGGTCAGTCCCGCATCTGTAACGTGTCGACCAAACAGCGATCAGTACACGTTCACAGTCTACTGGAGTGCGCCACCACACGCCGTGAATCGCGGCTAAATTTAAACTTGATTCGGAAAATTTGTTAAACTTTAAGTTCAAAGCAATTTCATACGGCCATTATAACTCTATTGTTAACCCATGTTGAGCACGAATTGTTCCATTTCCGAAGCTCGGGTTTAAAACCATGAGCTCTCAAAAAAGGACTAATTGTTAATGTCGTTTTGTACCAGTTCGTAAATGCGTCGTACTTTATTTCCACTCGCCTAAAAGCACTCAGCAGCATTATTCAGCCAAGTGGGTGCCAAGGAAATGACTTCTAACTTTGCGTTCCGGCTGCACTTTGGAACCTCAATGAAATGTCAGGCTCGAGACTGGCTCGGGGCTTCATTCATCGTTCTAAATTGACTTCGTAATTTCAAGCAAAGCGGCGACGCTCAGTTTAGTAAATTAACGAGGACTTTGGAATAGGAAATCTTACCTTCCGGTGTCAGCTCTTCGAAGATTTCAACCTCCTCATATTCCTCATCCGGCGATGCCTCGAGTTCGACGGCGTCGATCACAGTGTCTTCGTTTCCATTAAATTCTATAGTTCACAAAACACAACAACGACTACTTAGACAATCATTCCACAACAACTAGCAACAACCATGCAAAAAAATAATTACATTCAACGAGTGTTATATGATTGCCATGCCATGCAGTTTGCTGTGCTTTACAGTGATTATGCAGTTTTAATTATAAAAACGCATCAACCACACTACTTGTATCCAACTCGCTAAAACCAGTTCAAACTAGAAACATAAATTATGAATGGAGATAATATGTGATTGAGTGTCCTAAGCCGTCATGATTTTTAGGTGTAACTGAAATTGCTCCTTTTTTAGGAGTAGCGACAAAGTTATCCTCATGCAAATAACTGCGATGACGTAACTAATTATTTTAATCTAAGGCTTCCTTTTTCATTTTTTCATAGGAGGCAATGAACGAAAAGTTGAAACTCTCAAGCCGCTTTGAACTGGCTTGAAGCAGATTTTATTTTCAAGTGGCATTGCAGCTGTTTTTGAACCAGCTATAAGGATGAGTTGATTTTCTTACCTGGCACAATAAATTGGTTTGGCTCTTGAGATTTCGCCTCGGTGACAATAACCATTCCGGGGAATTGCTCGTCGACTTGGGGGAAGATAGAGATATTCTCTGGATGGCCATCTATAATTAACACACATTCCATCATGCACAAATGCTACGGTGCAATTCAACTAACCTATAACTATCATTTATCACCTAACAATTATATCGAAGAAAATTCGATTTCTCTACTCATGCATAGGATAGATAACTACCAGTGCGAAAACTACAATAGGTTCAAGCAACTTGTTTATCTAGATACGGTGCACAAAATCCAAATACGAATCAATCGCAATGAGTGATTGTAATTACCGTTTGACCGTTGACGAGCCTCTTCCAGAACGCTCTGCTTAGTTTGCTTCACGACGAGAGTCTCGAAGCGAGCGTCGTCCACGATAGAGCGACGCCTCGATGGGTAGCCATTCTAAAATGCACAAGCAAACCAAAAAATTAACTACCTAGTGTCAAAACCAAGACAATCCCGGGATCACATTTGCAGTTACTGATACTTTCAAGCAATTAGGAACTTTTTTACGTGTTATGATAGTTTAACTCGAGTTCATATTTGATAACTATTCTACAGTAGGTTCACGAAGGATTTTCGCGGTATATTATCCTGCAACGTGCGCATCTGGTAAAGAATGCCCATTAAATCAGATGATACGCAGCTGCTGCATTCTGGGTTGCCCCTGGCTTTTTCAGGAGCACTCTGCAGCGCGTGTAGCGATCCTATGAAGGATTGCTGGATTACCGTGATAAAAGGCCAACTCCTTAGTCCTTAGGGAGAACGCGATATAAAGCACGGAGATTGAATGCTTTAAAGATGTCCATTCTCTTAGTAAAATGGCCGGAGAGAATATTTTTCGAAATAGAACTACAGCTCAGAAAATTCGATTGGAATTGGAAATACCTAGGCTGGTTTCGTGTTAGGTAAGACTCAGTTATGTAAAAGTGTTTGTAGTTTTATCTTGTGATGATGCATTGAATGATTAAGAACATGATAATGACTTGCTGTTCATAGAAATTTTACAAGAAAAACAAACCGAGTTGTGAAAATTTGTCTAAGTATAGAAATAGGTAAAGGACTGAATTTCTAGCTGGCGGTCGTCACACCCACACTAAGAGCGCAATGAAATTGTTTATGCGTGTTGGTTGGACAAGATATCTGCACTTGACACAGAGCTTGCGGTCGTGCGGCAATCTGCAGTCAGCCGTGTCTTTCATTTCCTTCGCGCCCAAAGTTTCGTGTCTGAGAAACACTGGTGTGCGTGAGTGGAATATGTGTGTGTGTGTGTGTGTGTGTGTGCGTGTGCGTGTGTTTGCACTGCGTGGGAGTGGAGCATGACAACGAAATATTTTAACACCCTTCCCTCGTCCCCACCCACACCCTCTTCGCGCATTGTGGAAATCCCCTTTTCCTTCTGATCCTAGCAGCTCAAATATATGAATCCGTGACTCCAAAAAATGGCGCAAGATCAACATTTCCTGAGCTAAATCTGGAATTCAAGCTGTTTCTGGAGCGTTTGTCGGCTCTCAGCTAACGTGACGTAGCTGTACTTAGATTAAAACTACCGTGAAAAACTGCGAATGATCGATTAAATTGTAAAGTAATTCACCAAGTGATTCGACTTTAAGTTCGCCACTTTGCCGATTCAACAGGCTACAGTAGATCTTTTATGTGTAGTGCCCAATGGATCATTGTTAAGTCCTTAAACTGCTTCGAATAACGACAAGACGAGAATCGATTGCCTTTCAAGTCCCGACACTGGAGCCAAGTGGACCGTAAAATGTGGCACCTTCCGACGCTTTTCCACGTCCTCCCGACGGCGACGTCGTCGACTTCTTTATCAATGGAAGCGGTAGGGGTCTTTTCAAAGAGGCCATTTCCTTCCTCTCTGCCTGCACGAGAGTTTTGTAATCCCCTAGCTAAAGCATGAAAAACCGAAAATACGGCAGTCCCATTTGTGGTAATTTCTCCTTTACTTAACTTAACTTAACTTACCTTAACTTAACTTATAAGAGAGTATGAAAAAAACTCATCACCACATTGATTTAATACCCTGGACATGTTGTATTTTATTGTTTTGTTGGGTGGACTTCTGAATGAGCTTCGAGCTTCGTTAATTAATTAAATTATGATAGTGAACGTGTGTAAATAGATTTCACATTGAAAAGTCGTTAAATTAACGATGTTTAGTACTGTCTATGAAAATACGCAAAGTAATAATGTCGGAAATTTTGAAAATGCAAGCCGAAGTGTAGACTGTACGCTACCACTACCATGACGGCCTCGAGAAATGTATCATGCATACGAAGGGTGATCGGAAATCTGTGGTTTTCACATTGCCAGAAGGGCTAAAGGAGCATCAGGATCTAGTTAATCAATATGAACACACATCCTTACCAGTTACCTTACCAGGGGTAGGAACTGCCGTGCGATGTGCTAGGAAATGTGAATAGTGGGGTGTTTCAGCGAGCACAGTACTTGGCCGCTCAAATGGGATTCTGATGTACACTGATGTACCCTTGATGTCAAGGGTAATTAAGTACTTGTTGATTAATGATTTTATCGTTATGTATGGTGACTGGAGGGTTCGAACTGAATGGATCGATTGTGGTACTTTGTTTGGCTTCTTGATTAATTTCGCTAGTGGCAGAAAACAAATAATTTGCATTTGGTTCTGGCACATTAGAATTTAAAGCCCGTTCAAACCCCTTGGTGAGATGTAAAAGCTGATGTGAATATTTAAAATCGGAATTGCCGAAAAAGAGATCGTGGAGACATAATCGCGCTAATTCTAAGTAATAGCTAGATTAATTGAACGAAAGCCCAAAAGTGCGGAAGAGATGACTTTCACGTACATAAATTGATTCGTAGCGAATGAAATGTGACAATAACGGGTGCCACATTGGTTGACGTGCGTTTTCACATGCGTGTGCATGTGTTTGTGTTTACGGAGTGTGTGAATGTGAAAAAAAATTGATAGTTGTTATGGACATCTTTTTCCGGCATGGTAAAATAATAGCTATCACTTCCGAATTGTAGAGGAGCAAGATGTTTGCCTGCGCTCTCATTGTAAACACGCATGTTTGCTTAGAAAAGTCGAAAAACTCGTACGGAAGAACAAAGTTGAAATGTGGGTGAAAATAGAACTTGTTAGAAGCATCGAAGCCGTATATTTTTATTTCTCATATACACAAGGGTTTGATGCTTTGCACCTTTTTTCCTGTTACACTGTAATCAATTAAAGTATAATATTTAATTGATTGGGTGCGCCCCTCATTTTGACCTCATCCAAGGATCAAATTAATAGTTGTGCGTACAAGCATTTAGCGTCCAATCTCTTCCGGATGACTTTGGTAGAACACCAGCGTGGGAATGTTCAAATATTGGAAGGTCCCTTCATTTCAGTACGTGTACAAAGTGATACGAATTTTGCTCGCGTGTATTCTTGCGTATTATTAAGCGTCGCCGCATTTTGCTTCATTTCTAGTATAGTTAGCTATGGCTTGCAAAACTGGAATGTGCGCAAGAATACTTTGTCCAAAACATGATTCGAACGAAAAAAAAGAGTAAAATCCTTAATAGGGAACTGTGATTTTTTTCTGATCTGGTTTCGATAGCGAAGTGAATCACCTTGTGGATGGGAGACTGGAATCTGGATCCAGTTCCCTTGAGCGCAAACCGGATCATTTATTACCATAAAAACGCCGGCCAACAAAGACTTTGGCAAGATATTGTTTTTGGGCACGATACACGCTGGATCTTAAAATAGTTGCACTGCTCCTCCCTTAGGTTTAGAACAAGAAATGAGATATGTTTATTTTGTCGCAAATGAGTGACCAGTTGATGTTCACAGTGACGTAGAAAACATCTGTTATGATACAATATTGTCGATTGTGCTCATTCGATTGTTCGAAGAAAGTGTTGATTTATTTACCTTGACATAGAATCTAGATGCATATTATGCATGCCACAAAATGGCATTTCATGCAGAAAACGTATAATAAAAGCAGCGTAATAAGAATGATCTGCTTAAGTCTGGCACGACGCTTCATTAAAACCTTGACCGTTCTATCATGAATTCTTGCCAATTAATGGATAACAGTAATTGGTTTGCATAATTGTACATCACAGTCAGCTGATGCATCGATAATGCTTTGATTTAAAGTGCACCTGACCTATAGCAAGCTATCTTAAAATTACGCTCATAATTGTTTTAAATTAAATTACGAAGACATTTCACTACAAGGCAAAATGTGAGATATGCTTCCTTTCAACAAAGAGCTGGTGATAAAACGTAATTGTAAACAATATCTCTTCGAGCAGTTATTATTCCCCTACCAATTACTAATTAGATTATTTCCTCTTAGCTTGAGGTGATTTTAATCACGTTATTCAAGGGCAGCTTATAGGCGGATAGACGGTAGCTTTTACGCGGTGTGTTGGACAGCATTAAGGCAGACCGCTTAAACCTCACCTTGTACCGATGATTGAAACTGGCTTTTAAAATGCAATTATCGTCTTTTAAAATATTCATTACGTAACAACAGGCCAGCATTCTTGAAACACTTGTTGGACGCGACCGCGAATGCTGTTATCATGGTACCTAGTTTTCTACAGACCGTTGTTCTGAATTATGCCGACACACATACATTTTGTAGCAATGTGTGAAATTCGCAATAAGAGTAGCTTAGCAGATATAACCTGTGCCAGATCTAGACATATTTCGTTGACGCAATCGATTTAAAATGAACGTGAACTTAAATGTGCATTATCACACTTTACGCGTGCAATTTGTTTTCGCGTTTCAGCGAAAGTGCAAAATACTTAACGAATTGCCAGGGTGGTTTACTGGTTCGACACATACGTAATTGCCCAAGCAAAGACCTTCATAGCAAAATAGGTCATACTAATGAGTATATTTAATAAAATTATTACTTAAATTCGTTGAGAGGAGTTTAAAACCCAATTAATTACGTTGTGTGATTATTGTGTTCGCTGGTCGGATGCGTCGTGACATTGGCATAGTATTGTAAGTTGATGCACCTCGTGTGGAAACCACAAGGGGAACGCTTCTTTTGGCAACTTTCGCCAGTTTGTTTTGTTAACATCTACCGGGGAATTGTCCGCTAAAATAATATATTGATCTTTGCGGTTTTGTTAATGAGGTGCTACGGTTTGATTGTGACGCAATGAACCGCACCACAGGTGTCATTGACGCACATTTTACTAAGTGATGGCATAAAGATTTGGGCTCAATGCAGTCAGTGGTATCAGCTGTTATGCTAGTTCGTGGAGGTATACAAATGGAGGAGAAAACCACTAATACACCCGGGCGTCCGCATTTACGCGTATGTTCCATAAATACCTATCAATGTCCGTTATGACTAGACATTATACGCTGTCAACTCAATCTGAAGTTACTGCTAGAAATGTGTGCACGGGGAACCATACTTGCGTGAAAGCTAAGATATTTGCTTGTCAACTCGTTCAAATGACCCATGTCCACGCGGATGACACCGGGGTAAAACTGTTAAACTGTCACATGTTTTTTTCAAATATTTTAAATGTTTGATTAACTTTCACTTGGATTCACTGTACAGATACCCACATATTTTGGCCCCGGTTTGTGTGAACTGTGCGCCGCGATACACGAATAACTGAACGGTAACTCACCTCAATGCTGTACGATTTCTTGATGGCGAACATCTCGCGGTTCTTCTGGGCTGCTGCTACTGCCATCATGTTGTCTGTTTTGCGGGTTGCGTCGATAAGGGGACTACGGTAACTGTGGCTAAGTACTCCAAAAGCTGCGAACGCCAGTTTTGCTGATTCCTCACTTCACAGGCTAAACTGACTATTTTCAAAGAAATATTTCTTGAAAACAATCAAGTTTCTTCTCGGCTTGTGTGCTGGTTATTTTTTGACACGCCAATTTTCTTCTGTAAAATCGGAGCGTTTCGACCACTGAAGTTTGAACTGATGTTAAACTTGGACAAAATTCAGTCTGTCGAACAACCGGTGAAGGAGTTTCTCAGTAGAGAGCCGACGCTGCTTTAGGCATCCTCATCCAGTCGACACCGTCTTTTAAATAGTCAACTGGACACCCACCTTCTCCAGCCGTCCCTCCCCTCTGCGCCTGCCTGTACCCAGATGCCTATTGCCCCTACCCACACTCTTCACCTTCGACAATTATGAAATTTCTACATTTTGTAAAATCGGTTGAACTTGGTTGTACCTCGCGATCCCTGCCGAGTGCCAGTGCATTTTGCCGCCGTTGTCGCCGCGCCGATCGCTGCCGATTGGTCGACGCCGAGAGACTCCCCACTGCCAGCCAATCACAAGCTGACTGACCTTACAGCTTTACTTACGCTTACTTGCGGCCAAACCACATGAACAGAAAGAGTAGAGAGAGATAGGTAATCAATTACGTCGATCATATGCATGTGCACTTGTTTTCATGTTGGGATATCCCGGCTCCGCGTGGCTGCCTGCCAGATTTGAAGTCCAGCTATCGGACTGATAAGAAAATAATGGCGCGAGCAAAATTCCAGGCTGATTTCGTACGAAACGGGTCAGTTATTAAATGTGTTGCGCAATTATATGGGGGATTTGAGATCCGCATTTGGTTCTAAGTAGATTATAGTGTTCGGACTGATAATGTTAGTATCGTTGAAGATTATGTATTGGATGATGTCATGGTATTCTGAGGATAGATTTTACTGATTTTTTTAATGTTTTAACACGCTTTTATTAAGCTTGGCCTGAATGTTACATTCAAATCTTGTGATCGATTTTTAGCCCACTATCGATTCACACAGAGGGCTGAAATTTGGCACACTCTCCAGGTCCCATGACAACACAATCTCTTGAAATTTGGACATAATCAGGCTTTAGAGATCCTGGTACAGGTGATTAAAATCATTGCTGATAAAATGTGTATTGGCCAAATGAAATACACAATGAAACTGTGAGTTTTGAAACTATGAAAACTAACCTAGCTTAAAAAAAGATTTTCAAAAACCATAGCTGTTATTAAGCCGTACAAAATATTAGGTTGTGGCATTTTCCAATTACTAATGTCCACAACCGATTTTGTGCTGAGCCACAATACGGTTTAATTTAAGGATGTGGTTTTAAAAATCTCGTTTTTCCAGATTCTGTAATACCAGCCTTTACATAAGGGTAAACTGTTCGTGGTAGGTTACGGTATTATGTACAGTATGTACTACGGCTCCATCACCAACCACTCACCTGTTTTAGTACCTAATAGGTAACCTAAGCCCCGCATTTGTTACGGTAAGCTTTAGGAATCTACAAACTATAGTCAAGAGCGCATCGTTTCTCCGGGATCTGAGCACCCATTCGTATTAACACAGTCATAATTCTGATCAAGAAAGCTGCAAATAAATTTAAATGTTCCGGATATTAAACGCTATGTCAACCAAATCCACCACCTACGTTTACGTATCTACAATATTGGTAATTCACCATTTGTTATTCATATTTAGCTATTGTGCGTTGTTTTCGAGCCGTCACCGGAAATCGGGGTAGACATTATGCTTGCATGGGCTGTCACCGCCCGCAGGCGGTGACAGCCAGAGCAAACGCACTCTACCTCTGCAATAGGTTTACGTATCACTCCATCTCCGGATATCTGCCACATGGCTTTCTGTAAGTACTAGTTTCAGCGAATTTATTAGTTGATGTGATCGAATAATAAAATCAAGGCAGCAGTTGACAAATCCTTGACCAATTATTAGCAATGAATTGACTTTTCTATTTTCTTGGAAATTAATCATGTCAGTTGTTGATGGCTGGACATGAAACATTGCCAAGTATGCGTTTGTCACAAGGGGTGTGTTTTCTTGCAGTTGCACGTATTGATTCCCCTTTAGTTCATTCCATGCGCTTAATTGCGTGTAAATTAGCGGTGAGAAAAAACCGCTAATTAATAAAAATATCTGCGCACATGATAAGCGGCGTGTACTCGACAACCTACGGTTGCAACATTGAATTAATAATTCAATATCACATCGTAAATAGTACAAGTATGAAGCAAAAGCATTTTAATTAAAATTATACACAACAAATCAGAACAAAGGGTATAGATATAGAACGTCTTATACCTAAGCGATATTAAAGGGACGCACGCATTTCGATTGGCTAAACTTATTTTTTGACGGATAGATCCAATGTTTTGAATTTTGATAATTATTTTTTCTGCATAAAAAAAATCGCGATGTCTTAATTGTCAAGGTTGTCGAATTAGCTTTACCGTTTCCATCGGTTTTTTAGGGAAATAATTCAACTGTGAAGGTGACGTAATTCACAATTGGATTTCGTCAAGCCTCGTCTCCCAATTAGAGAGAGCATAATATAAATAGAGCTGCCACCTCAAGGTGGTGCTTTTTACCACCATCTACCACAGAGTCTGTTTCTTCGTTCGTCAAGCCTCCGACTGCACATTACGGTAGCACGCAGTGCTTTACTTGCCGCCGGTAGCACTGTCGATCTCCAATTTAAATTCCTTCATCCACTATGCACTTTGTACATGTTACGTAACCGAAACGATATCAAGCAAAAAATGGCAAAACCCTCTTTCTGATAGATAATTGCGCTAGAAATTGAAACATATCCGAACGGTCTAGACTTTTAGCATCTGAAGATGGTTCAACTCTTAGGGGTCAGCAGTTGATTAGTTGCTCATTTGATTCATGATGCTAACGTCACTAGTAAAATTGACAATTCTGTTCTCTTTAATATGACGTGTCAGTTTATGTGGCTAGAAAAGGTCTTTTGGAGGGGAACGCCATGACCACAAACCCCCTTGTTGATCCACAGAACACCTGGGGCACTCCCGTTAAACTACCAACGAGAGCAAGACGCAGATGGCACATTGCAGCCTGCATTTACTGGCCGTGAGGTCGATGCTCATAATTGTTCTAATATTCATCTGATTTGTGGTGTTTTACTACTTTTTGTATGACTACTGGCCCTGTGGCACCGTTCCATTGACGTCGGGGTAATGTTGGGGTGATATAAAGGTGATGATGAACGTAACAGGGAAGAGGGGAAACCTAGTGCGACCTGTTGAAAAGCTCCCAGAAGTCGCTTACAGGGGTAATAACTTGCTGATATAAAAAAGTATTTTCAATAGAGACACATAAGCTAGGAGTCAAGCAAAGAAAAGGAAAACGGGCCACCCCGAGAAGCAGGAATTGTCAAAAGCGGCATGTTTCGATCTAGATTCCCTTTGAAAATGATTCCCCTCAAGAGAATGGCCGTAGAACCTTCTCGATCCATGGAATTTTTTTTTAAAATGTCGTAATTTGTGGCAGACTTGCCCATCTTTCATGTTCCCGGAAAAAATTGGTTGAATTTGTTTAGCCACAATAATCGGGTTACTGAAGGTTTACTTGTCTCATTTTTTGGATATTCCTGAGCTTCTCTCGCGTCACTCGAGTCAACGCGCGTGTCGGATCAAATATAAAATCGTGTTGCCATTTTTTTTTAAATTTCCCAAATATTTTTTTGAATACCATTTTAAATATCATTAAGCATTCAAGTCGATATGAAAATTTTCAATTAGCGGGTTACAGCGCTGGCCCTGTGGCACTGGTCCATTGAAGTCTTTGAATTATAGGGTGACTTTGTGGGTGATGATGAACCTATTTAGGTATGAGAGGAATCCCGGTGCTGGCAAGTAGCCAGTCCTCCCGAATAGCATCAAGGAAAACACCGCTTATCGTCCAATTCCAAAGGATGGTCCAACATGAATAGCACGATTCCTCCACTCATCCAATCTGTCAAGAGGTTAATGTCAAGGTGAGTGAAGTTGTTGTACTTGATTTAAACCCTCCAAGCCAACTTCTCTCACACACAGAGCTGGGTCTTGGCAATTAAACCCAATCAACAGTTGACCCAGCACAATATTGCAATCTTCGATAATTTAACGAAAACCCTGTACGCTACGGTACATATTAGACCAGCCTTCAGGCATTCGTCAAACCACCTGATTAACATATCCAAGCTAACATGATCTTTGCATGATAAAACCAACAATCAGACAATTAAAAGAGAGTCATCATGCGTCGCTATCAACGATCAGCAATGCTCATGACATTAGCATTGACCTGAACGTCGTAAACCTTCAAGGAACTGCGAGCTGACAGCTGCGTATGGCTTCTGCCCGTGCAGAAAAACCATCTTCTGTTATACCCAAGAAAAATAGTACACGTACACGTAAGCCATGTACCAAATATCTAAGGTCGTACTTATAAGTACGAGGTTATTATCAGTAAAATTGGTTAATTACGAATAAAAGCTGATTGTTATCGGACGTCAATAACCGAGACACACAAAGACCGACGCCGCGGGGTCAACTATGTATCGCAACAGCACAAATGCTTTTTTTTCGTATTGAAGTGCCTATGGTTGTTTTCGCCGCAGTTAAGTTGTTGATATTTCTAAATGATAGGTGAATCTGGATCAACAGCGGAAGGTAAATAAATTATAACTGAGCCTTGGAACACTCGTGCAGTTGAATCGTTTAATGTTTGTTGACCACAAGGTTCGAGCAGGTTTAGTGTCATCTTTCAAGACCTGACAATAAAGTGAGTAATTTTCCACTTATTCGCAATCCATGCGAAAATTTCATTGAAATTCGAAGGGTAGACGGAAGCAATGTGTCATTATTTGTACAACGTGCTTGTAAATGAGATAAAATGATTCAATTTTTTAATTATATTGCTTTATTAACAAGAAAATTAATATGGATGAAATGCATTCTCTAAATCAGTGTTTTGCGCGGATAATTCATTAACATATGAGTGTAACATATAATTAATTGAATGACATGATCTGGTTTTATTATTATAGCTTTTTGTTGAGGCCTTGACGACGTGGTAATCACGCATCTCACGCACTTGCTGCGTGATAAAATACGATTAACATTGCTAAGCCCATTATGACTTCAGGTACTATGTACTATTCTACTATCATATCTAGTACACCGCTGAGTATCGTCTGTGACAACGTACTATATTTACAGCATCTTGATGTTCTCAAGCAAGAACTTACGTATTATATAATAATAATAATTCCAACCAAAATTGGCTAAAGTATCCTTCAGTATGTATTTAAAAAAAAATTACTAATAG
>QKMV01001426.1:0-10540 GCA_003287335.1 Lednia tumana
CCAAATTTTTGTTTAGGGGAAAGGGGGGGGGGGGGGAGGTGTATAAATATTTTATAGGAGACCCTCCCAAAAAAGTATCACGAGCCGCCACTGGTTAGGAACTGGAAAAGCAGCGGAGATTCGTTCACGAAAATTCCAGGCTAGATTCAGAGAGAGTTTATTTCCGACTTCTAAAAGTGTTCGGAACTGGGAAAATGAAGCTGAAAGGATATGGGAAGAAGTTGTTTACAGGCCGTAAATGAAAATAAGTATCAAATGGATTTTCAGAATTTTTAGTGAGGAAGAATATTAGTGGTTGGATTTAGTACTTGATGTGCCTGGCAAATAAATGGTAGCAGGTATCAAAAAAAAATGTATCTGTTAAAGACAATGATAAGGAATGTAACCTTTACCGGCCGGTCGACCTGCGCAGACCTGTGCAGGATGAGAGGGAGGGATGTGAATACATAATCAGTCTCTTCATGTCAGACCGCGGTCAGACACTTCAATTTTTCTGAACGTTATGCGCATCTTCGGTTCTTAAAAATAGATCAATTGAAGAGCGCACTCCAGAGAGCCAGTTTAGAGACAACCACCGTAAAAGAACAAGACTCGAACAATACAGAGTAAACATGTCAAGCCAAAATCATAATAAACTGATTAGAATTATAAACCTAACGGTAATTATGTGCCAGTTTTTGCACATAAGAAGTAAAAAATTCATATACAGGGCGATGAGAGTATTACTACAAGTACCTACTTAGAACTACACCAACGGTAGAAATGAAAAAGGGACTGGGGTTTTTGACAATTAAATATAAAATTGAACTAAGTGTGTGCGGTTTTGTACATAGGATTAAGCCCTGCTTACTCAAAGGATTAAGATTGGCTGGGCACCAGCGAATAGAAAAAAAAAAACTGAGAAAGAAATAAAAACAGTTTTTTTGTAATGTCAGTGAAGCTAGGTAGTGTTCTAACCAAATATTGTAGTATATATTAACCCTTCGGGTTCTAACTAGTGATGTGAGTGGAGAAAAATTTAAGAGATTTTTTTTGTTAATTTTTGCATATAATTCAAAATGTATCGACGATGTGTAATGGAAAATATTCTTTAAACAGATCATTCTGCAACATTTATTTCAGTTCAACCAAACTGTTTGGCCATTTGGTTTGTATCATTTTCCATTGAATGAGCAGCTCCTGTGCATTTCAAACTGCATGCACATTGACATTGACAAGGGTTAAACATTTAAAGCCAAATAAACGGCTAGTAATAATTTTTAGAATATTAAAATCACTTGAAAAATACCTGTTTACTCGAGGACTCGAACCCACATTAACCCACAACCCACACGCACATTGTTGTGAGCTGATGATGAGATGGAAATCCACCGATCACCATGTGCCAATCATTTCCCCCACCTCCAAAACATCACCTGACTCAAACACACAACAATGGTACCTTCAAATAGAATGGTTTCTTCAAGCTGTTATCTGTAAGACTAGAATATTTGTAAATCCTAGACCAATCTTGTGTATTTTCCTTCATCCCAAAAGTCTCAAAAATTGTCCTTGCCGAGAAATTTCTCAGAGAATTTCTCCAAACAAAAACGAGAAATCCACATCACTAATTCTAACCAAATGTGTACGTGACTATTACAAACAAAGCATGAAGAAATGCTGACATTGAAAAACTATTGAATTAAACCTAAAAAAAGACAGTAAAAAACCAAAATCAAACATCAAATCAAACAAAATATTGTGTAGTTCTGGGTTCTGAATAGCTGATTAGCCAAAAACAATTTGGGTGAACCAAGAAAAAATTTGGGCTTTCACTGCTAGCTTGGGCGGAGGATCAAAGCTGTACAAAATCTTGACTCTTTCACAACGATTGCAAATAGAAAATAAAGAAAATAGTGAATATTTTTGCGATTTTTCTTTTACTGATTGAACTGCAATCGTCTATCTTACAAACAGAATTATGAGTAGCTGCTATCTGCATGCGGACTCACATATTCTACACATCTTATTTTGCTAGGTATGTAGTTCAGTAAGTACTCAGTTCAGTGTTCGCACGTATCATATCATTTGGTAACTGTGTGATAAAAGATTTTATATCAATTGAGTAGGCTAGAAGCAAAGGGAGTTAACTGACAAATGTTAAAAAATTATTTTTTTCCGCCAAATATTAGCTAACATGTATATAAGGGAAATAACTGCATCTCAAATAGATGCTGCCCTCTAGCAAGTTGAAGGAAAACTTCAAATGTAGAATATCCAATTTGCCAACTCCTCCTTGGTGTAAACATGGTACAGCTGCGGTCTGGCAGATCGACTGTCTGTCAAGTTATTTATCTTCATTACATGATGGAAATCAGACCGTCATGCTCAAGACAGTTGGCGTTTGCAGATAAATTTAGTTATTGATTTCAATATGTGTTACTCTGGAAATTACTTGTTACTTAATGCATAATTAAGTAAATTAAACCGGCCCATAACCTCACACTTTCCATGTGTTTTAAACGTGGTTATGGACAAAAAGCATCTGTCGTATCCTTTTTGATGCTGTTTCTTACGCTTTATTTTTAATTTATTACAAGATTCTGAAACTGATGGTAGCGAGGATGAGACTAACGAAGAATATGTGCCTCCTATCATCGAATCGGAGTCCGAAGAAGACGAACCGACGGTATTGTTGAATGATGATGAGGATCCTGTCGAAGATAATGGGACAATTCGAGCTAAAAGACGAAGACAAAACACTTCAATGTGAAATCGAGCAATCTTGAAAGAGAAACGCAACTCAGGATTGGAATATGTTACCTGTGGGGATGTTGTACACAATTCCAAGGCTGTGAAGCCACACAGGCAAGAATGCAGGTTTAAATGTAACCAGAACGAACCAGAGGCTATGCGGCAACACATCTTTCAGGATTTCTGGGCCTTGCAATCTTGGAACATGCAGTTCCAGGTTATAAAAAACCGCGGCGTCATAAACCCACCAAAGAGACCCAAAACTTGAGCGGATGACGTTCCTCACTAGAAATACAGTCTCAAAATAGTGCTTGCCAACCACCAGGTTTGTAAAGATTTTCTTCTGAAAACCCTCGACATTTCAAGCAAACGCTTGGACAATGTATTTTTAAAAGTTTCGGTTACTGGCGTATCACTACAAGATAAGAGGGGCAAGCATCCTCCCAAAAATAAAATAACAGAAGAAGCACAGGAGAGTATCCGCCAGCACATTAACTTATTCCCTAAATATCTAAGTCATTCACGGGGCAAAAGCCGTACCCAATTCTTGGTAAACTCTAACGATCCCATAATTGCTGTGAAACATTACATGAGTAGTACCATCACCTCTATGAAACAAATGTACGGTCTGTACGTTGCAAGCTGTGAAACCGAGGGCAAGGACCCTTAAAAGCAGTGGATGTACAAAGACATTTTCAAACATGAGTTTAATATCAGTTTCTGTACGCCCCTCACAGACACGTGTAACAAGTGTGATTCATACTGTAATCTGCTTAAGGTTTGTGCAGGCCAAGAGGCTGAAAAGTTACTGAAACAAAAGCAAGAACTACATCATAGAGCGGCAGAAAAAGCAACGTCCTCGAAAAGGGATGACCGCCTTTCTGCAATTGAATCAGAAGACACATATGCAATCACTTTTGCTTTGCAAAAGACTTTGCCAACTCCTTTACTGACAGCAAACAAGGTTTACTACCTTCATCTTCTGTGGACTTACAATCTTGGAATCCACAACTTGGGAAACAAGCAAGCTGGTATGTTTATGTGGAACGAGTCAGTCTCATCACGCGGTTCTCAGGAAGTAGGATCGTGCCTTCTCAAATATGTGTCAGCATTGCCCAAAGAGATCAAAAAAATCATCGCGTATAGCGATTCTTGTGGGGGTCAAAATAAGAACAAGAGTATCGTGAAGTTTTGGCTGTTCGTTGTAAAAAACACACGTTGATCAGGTGGATCACAAATTTCTCGAGCCAGGGCATACCTATATGGAATGCGACTCTGACTTTGCTATAATTTAAAAAAAGAAGAAGAACTGCAATTCAATCTACGCTCCCGACGGCTGGATTTGAGTGGTCGACAATGCCTCGAGAAACTTCAGTGCTATTAAAATGCAGCAAGAAGACTTCTTTGCAATTTCAGCAATGGCAGATCTACTGATTGATCCTAAAAAGTGTGATGATGGTCAGAACATAGCATTCCGATCAATCAAGTGGTTCCACTTCGTGAAAGCAACGCCGATCGAATATAAATTCAAAGAGACTCTAAACAGGGACATTGCATTTCGATGTGCCAAGTTTAAGCCTATTCGGCATGCTGAATTTTCCAGCCTGAATCGCCTGACGCCACTGCATGACAGTCCAGTTCCGATCAACAAGAAGAAGTGGGAAGACCTTCAAAAGTTGCAAGACATTGTACCGCCACTTGATTTCGAGTTTTACGACAACTTGACCGGTGAGCAGCCGGTAGTTCCGGAGAGAGGTAGAGCTAGAGGCAGACCCCAAGGGCAAGCCCGTGGACGCGCACATGGACGTGGTTGTGGGAGACGCACAGGAGATGGCCAGGTAGAGATGCACAACAGAAACAGCGATGGGGAATTGATCGATTCGGATCAAGACAAAGACATTGTTACTGATAGTGACTAGGTACCTTGTGGATGTGTACTAGTATCTCCCTTGTGCCTTATATATGTTTGTTGTGCCATAAGTATTGTTTCATGTGTCAAGAGTTAGTTTTCACATTCCACAAATATTTTTTCATGTAGTAGTAAAAGTTACTTTTCATGTGCCATCAGTTATGTTTCCATTTTCTGTCAATAAAGAAAGTGATATCTTGAACATAGCCTACTTTGTGCTTCTATAAAAGTAAATGCTATTCTGCCAAAACTTGGCTATATTTGAATAGCACCTGAAAGACAAAGGGAGATGAGTGAGTTAAACAATGTTTGGCTGATTAATAGGGATATTAATATCCAATATTTTCTCTTGACATAATTATCCTGTATTTGTACATCCTTTCATCATATTTCCCATCGGGCCACTTTGTCTAAACAATGTTAATTGACCCTAAAATATTGAAAAAACTTTGAGCTTAGTTATCTCGTAATATTGGTTTTGTAAGTTAACTCCCTTTGCTTCTAGCCTACTCAATAGATGGTACATATTGTACTTGAAAAAAATCACCCGTCAAATTTTGATATGCAGCACTGTGCTTCTCAGAGTAACATTTACTGCCGAGTATGTTATTCTAGTTACTTAAAAATAAATGGAAAAGTTACAATTGTGGCATTTAGGCTATTAAAAACCCCACCAAAATAAATCGCCAAATATACAACTGTTTTTCCCAGTTTCTTTCTTTGATTATTTAAAAAATTAAAGTTTCGGTTTTGGTTTTCCAATATATCGGTTTCTTTCGATTTTCCGTTTCGGCGTCTGTCTCTGACAATATGCAAGAACAATAGGAAGTTCACACATGTCAGGGAAGCAATAGAAATTAGGAAGCAACATACTAATTATGATAGGGATTATAGTTGGCTTGGTGCACAGTTTTCACAGTTCAAGGGGTTTTTTTGAACAGGACTGAGCAAAATTTTTCGCCTTGTGATACACATATTAATAGAACATGTAAAGGCATCAATGCCTGGACACAAATGGACACAAATGGAAAGGGACTTGTGGGCACAGCCCTCAATTTATCGTGATTTCAAGGTTTTTTGTTTTTTGAGCAAATTTCTGAGTTTGTGTAAGGCTTAGCATCTTCAGAATTAAGGACATCTTTAAGGAAATTCTTTCTTACCAGGGTTTATCACCGAATACTTGACACCAAAAGCACGATACGTCCGGTCGAAATGAGCCGTTCCAACCCCTAAATAATTTAAGAGACTAGTTAGAGACCTAATCACGTTGTAAAATTAGTAAATTTCTGTGTTATAATATAATCTAGGAAATTGTAGTTACCTTTTAACTGGACTGTTTACTTTAGCACGATGCCCACTCGTTTAGATTCTAAATTATAGGGACAAGCTTCTCACGTGTTCCCGCGGACGTAAGCCTTCTGGATTCAAAAAGTTGGCTGGGATGCGCTCTTCAATCGCTCGCCTATACGCTCCGATCACGAACATCAGTGGTGGGAGTAGATCGGAGGGTGGTAGTAGAGATCGTAGCACGGATGTGGTCGGAGTGTAAAGATAAGTGGTTGAAGAGCGCATCCCATTACATTCTCGGGTGAGACAGGGTTGCCAGACTGGGTAATTTTTCGCAAATTGGACGAGTTGAAGTTGCCATTTATGAGCTTTCAATCACAAATTTCACCCATTGCCTGTTTTAGTGACTCGGATTCCCTTCAATTGCTATTGATATGTTTTGAAAATGAGGATTAAAGCAGCTGAGCTGGCAACACGATCGCTCAACCGTTTGGCAACCATGAGACGATTATCCCGCCAAACTTGGCGTGCATGTCACCTGTTATCGTTGGATAGTAGTTGAATCACATTGGACCTAAGAAGGCATCGGGAAGATCACGAGGAAATTGTTCTGCAATTATGGTGTCCCTCACAGGTATGCTTCCTTTTCATATCTGTATTTTGCTATGATTTAATTCAACATTGTTAGTGTAACAGGTCTAGTTTACTCAAGTATTTGCCGAATTGATATTCAACCTCTTGTTCAAGGCAGTTCTTATATTTTTTTTGAGATTTTTAAGGTTTTGGTTTTGTGTAATAAACAATGAATTAAAAGCAGTTTCAAAAATTGATCAGAATATAGGGATTAGTCATAGTATAGCGGAAGGTGGAAAAGTATGGTTTGCTTTAACTTGCCTGCCTAGGTACACTTCTGGACACAGAAAACCATCCACTCGAAATATTTATAAGTCCAAAGTAAGGTTCGTTTGAAAATAATGTAGTTAAGCCGGCTACAAACCATGCTGAATGCCATGTGCTTTGTGGGTCTATAACTTGATATGATAAACCAGTTTCCTTATCAGTTGATGCCTGCCCTGAGAAATGAGGATCGACCAAGCTCAGAAATATGTTATCTGCGAGTTTTACACTCAATTTCAGTACACCCCCACTGACATATAACTCGTAATTTTGGAGGTGCAGAAAAAATACCAAAACTTCCTGCGTCTGCCTGTTCCTGCGTTGATGTCATCACTTTTTCAGTTTTTTTGGGAAAAGTTGGTTTCCAGAGCTAGATTGAATTAATTTTTTTTAAATTGCTTCTGTTATCTTTGAATCAAGCTAATGGTTTATCCGAGACCCTACCTTTTTGATGGCTGTACGTTACCTCGTTCTGGCGGGCTGGATATAAAACAAGTACAGAAGATTAGATGATTCACAATGCCAATTATTACGATTATTACGGTTATTACAATTAAAGGATTGTCATTTTGAGTATTTTACCATCGAAGAATAAGCCTAGATTATCCAATAGAAGGTTAATGTTTTTCAACTTTGACTATCAACAGTAAATAATTGGCATAGTTACAGCAAGGGTCTTCAGATGATTAGATGAAACGAAATTGCGCTGTGAAAATGAATTTTTTGCAAATAATGAATGCTTCATGGAACAGACGTGTAACGGCAACTTGCGATTTTAAATCTACATAATTTTATGATTCTGGGATTCTTTAGTAAATAACAGAATATTCCTGTTGGGAATGGCTGAATGGGAAATAAAAACATATAGTGATATTGCTTTGCCAGTATGGTTCTGCTGCCATCGTGAAAAAATGTGATACGAGAGTGAATAAATATTTGCTATGCACTTATCATATGATTTGTTAAAACCCCACTGATAAGAAAATTGGTTTTCCATCATTAGCAGGCCTTCTTAAGCACGTGGCTTTCTAAGCCATGTGCTCAGCCTCTACCTGGCTTACCTATACTGATTTCAAACAAACCTTCATTGGGACTTGTATTAATTTTGATGGGACGGTTTTCTGTGTCCAGAAGTGTACTTACATGATTGAAGTTTCTATTAAAATTTAAAAGTGTGCATCAGTACCATAACAAAACCTTCTGTCATTAATAGCCAATTGGGAATAAGCAACTAATCAAATAAACTCTATTGGACCCGTTAAGAAAGGGTTGCCCTCCAGCATTAATCAGTTGGGTCTTGCTTTGTAAAAGTCTAGCAGAAATTGGACCACTGTTCTTATTATTACCAAAACTTGCAATACCTATTTGTGAAATCGGAAATTGAAAAGACCCCACAATGGTGCAACCATCACAGAACTGTGTGGCAACCTTTAACCATTTTTAAAGCTTAATATTTACTACGAAGGGAGGGAACTTAAGGCAATCAACAGACTTCAGGAACCACTGTTCCATGTAATAACATACAGAAGACTGCTTATTGCGATCCCTGTATGGCCAGCAGTGATTGGGCTATAACTACTGACACCCGTACCTTGTCAAAAACAAAAAATAGCATTACTGATGAGTTGAACATGTTTACTCTTCAAATTTTACAGGAGCATCTCAACACTTGCTGAGTGTTACACCCACGGAGTGGGAAGCGAATTCCCTTGAGCTGATATCTCAGATCCAGGACCCAAAGATTTGGGATTCAGTAAGTGCCAGTGGCGGTTTCCTAGCGGAGGCCAGAGAGGTCCAGCCTCGTTGGGGAGGTGGGCGAAGAAATTATTACTAAAATATATATGCTAACAACATTCATCTATAAAGAAATGTTCTATAAACGATTATTCAACTTGAAATCTCACAAGACGTCCCGTACGCTTGAAAACGCGAAACAATTTAGCAAACCCCTTTCGAGTAGGTGACCTGTATCGCATAGCATTGCATCGCATCACATCGCTTGCATAGGTCTCTTGCAGGCCTCGTTCATCAATTACTTAGCAATCAGAACTTCACAATATGTAAAATGCACGCCCTGACCAATAAATGAATCGCCCGGAGAAGAGACCCTATGTGGGGCAACTGGCAGTCTTCCAGCGCATTAAAAGACCACGTCTGGGAAAAAGTTAAAAGTTGCCTAAAAATGGTTAATCAGCAAAAGCTGATCCTTATCTGCCAAGGAATTCCATTATATGCCCAATCAATCTCCAATTTTTGAGCATCCAAGGGTAACCTACTACACTAGCCGTTCTGGATTTTATTTTTTGTCTTTTTTTCCTGCAGGTCCCACTGTACAATTGCATGAAAGAATCGGATGTAGCTGACCAGCGCCTGGTAAGGTTCCGCGGGATGATCCAAGACATGCTGGACACAGAGTTCTTTTTCAAAAGATTCGAAGTTCGGAATATCAGGAGTGGAGAGTCATCCATTGTATCTGGGCTCTATAGGGATGTCCACGAAGACTGGGTGAGTACACAGTTTCATATTCTGCAGATACTTCTCTCCTAAAGGAATGTTGTTTGACATTGAAATTCCTCCATTCATTTACCAGTAGTACCTGCCCCTAAGCCTTATAAGACCACATGTTAAGAAAGGGTTGTGTAGTCAAGACAGTTTGAAGTTTGTCAGAACTGGATTCTAACTTCACTGGATTTCAGCCACCAATCTCTGCTGAAACGGATTGTCTCCAATGAACACCATACAAGGGGAGGGTGATAAATTCCTAGTTTTGAAGGGTGTATTACTTTACTATTCAGGAGAAAAGCAATAAGCTGATGGATCCTCATAAATAAATACCTACTTCAAAAAATTCAATACTGCAGTCAATTTAGCATATCTTATTCAGTTGCAGCTTCGTTCGTTCTGATTCTGGGTATTTTTTAAAAACTTGATATTATAATAGACTTGTTAAAATCTATATAATGTGAGACGCGTTAACCCAATGGAAAACCTCGAAAGAGCGGAATAAATTGGATCATCAGGCAAGGAGTAACGCAAAAGACTGTGTTTTAGCACGGCGCGAAGCTCTTTCTAATCGCGCTGTGACGTCACACAAGTTTACTATCAGCTGTTACGCGGAAGGCCGCCGGGAGGCTACGGTTTGGCTGGAGCCATTTTTCTTATCTTGTGCATCTCTAGCACATACATTTACATGGTTTCCCCTCGCAGGGCTTTTCAACATGCAAAAAATAGAACAATAGATTTTAGAAGAAACTTGAAGCACAAGCTGTGAAAACTGATAGATAGATACAGATTTATACAGATGTATATATATTTTTTTGTATTATTTCAACATATTTTCTGGTACTGTTATTTATGATATATTTGTTTGTTATATTTTGCTAGAATCAGTCGGAAGTTGTGGAGGATTCTGAGCACAACGTGCATACTGACAGGGTGGTATTCTACTGTGTGACTGCCCCTGGCATCAATTCCTGGATAACTGAGGTAGGTCAACATTTGAAATACCTTCCTTCGAAATCTTATCTGTACCTTACAACCTACACACACCTAGACACACCTACACACATCTACACACACTTACACACACCTAGACACCTACACACACCTACACACACACCTAGACACACCTACACACACACCTAGACACACCTACACACATCTACACACACTTACACACACCTAGACACCTACACACACCTACACACACACCTA
>QKMV01001427.1:0-16124 GCA_003287335.1 Lednia tumana
GTTAGCGAAACGTTGGCAGTTTAGTTTCATTTAAGTTTTCAGCAGTTTAACCCAGTTATTAACAGTTTTTTTAAAAAGGTGTTAATATTCTTCAGAATTTATTACTACAGTGTTAGTAGAGGTCAGTGTGCGCTAAACATTATAAAAAACAGAGTCTACCCAGATGTCACCCTGGAAGGCATGTGGTAGAGACTCACCAGACAGCTGCTTCTCCCTGGCGTGCCAAGACGGAGACGGCACAGCGTGCAATCTCCTCGGTGTCGTTGCTTTTCTCCTCTTCACCCTGCGGCACGAGCGCAATTGTGGCCAACTGCTCGTGGCAGCCGCGTTGCACGGCAATCACGCTGCGGACCAGAGCGACGTCGGGCACCACGCCCAGCATTTGTGGCGCCAGCAGCATCGTCAGCAAGTTGGTAACACAAATCTGTACCATCCACCCACCTGCGCAAATGTGGGATGAGTAGGCTGTCGCTTACGTTCTACAATTAACATGACTCGGTGCAAACTTAACTAGAAACGTAATGCTACTTAAACTTCACAGCAAACAGCAAACTTAACAGAAACTTAAAGGACCTCTCCGACTTTGAATTGAAACAGTTTATAGTGTAAAGAATACCGATCAATGCAGAACGCCAAAAGGAAAAAAAATAAAAAAAGATTTTGGCGGCGGGACGAATTATTTTCTTCCCGTAATTCGAACTCGCCGTGCTGCCCTAGTGAGGTAGTAGCGTGGAGAGGTCCAGCCGGCTGGTCAGCCCCGCTCGCTTGCAGAGGCGATCACAGTGCGCTCGCTAATTTATCCGGTGCTGGATTCGCAATAGTTTCTTGCTAGCCGGGTGTTTTTGTCTTGAGGACGTAGCGATGTTATTTTGGACTAGTTCAAAAACAGTCGTGAATAAAATTAATAGCACAAGAATACAAATACGTTTATAATATTATTACAACTCGAACAAACGTATTTAATCACCAGATCCGCAATTCCTCGAGACAAAAACACCCGGCTAGCAAGAAACTATTACGAATCCAGCACTGGCAAAATTAACGAGCGCACTGTGATCGCCTCTGCAAGCGAGCGGGGCTGACCCGCCGGCTGGACCTCTCCACACTGCTACGTCACTAGAGCAGCGCGGCGAGTTCGAATTACGGGAAGAAAATAATTCGTCCCACCGCCAATTTTTTTCTTCCCTTTGGCGTTCTGCATTGTCTAGCATTCTTTACATTATAAACTGTTTAAATTCGAAGTCGGAGAGGTCCTTTAATGTTAACAGAAAAACATGGTTGATATTGACAAATGACAATTCCTACAAAATTGGGGCCCCAAATTGAAAAATAAATTTTGAGTATCATGAATATGGGCACCATTAGCATAGAAACTGCATGATTGTACATAAAATTTGATAACCATTTTGACAGAGCGCCAAAATTAATAAATAGACGTTCATATATACGCTTATATATAAAGACATCCCGAAATGTCATCGTTCATTTTTTCTTTAACTTCACAGTGTCTTCTGCTGGTAAGTGACTACGTACTAGCCAGCACTCTAGTAAAGGAGCAGCTGAAAACCGAAGAACTTCAAAGAGGTCAATGACAAGAACTTTAAAACAAAATTTTGTATATTTTTAGCACAGCCATCTTTTCAAGCCCCTGGGTTTGACCCCAGGCAAAATCTTCATAGTGTTCAGATGGCTTTATTTAAGTTCCTAGGTAAGATGGATGATATTTCTAGTGCTCACCGTGACCTTTCGGTTTCAATGTGACACTGCAGATGGCATCGAGCACATCGAAAATGGCAGCGGCACCCATCAAGCGGCGGAATTCATGTGGCGGCTTGGATAAGCGTAGCATCAACTGGCCCAAGAGAATCAATGCATGATACAGCCCCTTGCCTGTGATTGAAATTTAATAGAATAATCCAGGGGCAGGAGAGAATGTTTCCAAAATTAAATAGAAGATAATTTAAGATTGCATTGTTGTGAAGATGGAAAAATATTAATAGTGAAGTAAGGAAAGCTAAGTGAATGCTAGTGAGTCTTGCGACATGATGTTAATCTAAAGTGTAATAGTGTTCGAAATTGTGATGATAATGGTAGGTAAAGTATCTACTTCAAAATCAAAAAAAAATAGTTCTTAGGTCGTATGCGGCATCTTTCTCCAGGGCCTTCCTATTTCCTGCAAGGGTAGGTTCTCTTTTTTTCTATTGTGTCTCTTTTTCCCATTTTTTTGTGCCATTTATGTGTGAGTAAAATTTCGAAACTGACCACACTATTTTGACATTTGCTCGCCAAATTTTTGCCACGAAGCATGTGTCACTCCCAAAATAATTCCTTTTGTGACAGAGCGCAAGTATTTCTCAGCCAGTCTGATGCAGAAAAGTCATACATTTCAAATTTTTTTTGGATCAATTTTTACTTTGACCGATGTCTCCGGCTATGTTGGGTTTTCCCCGCCTTTTTTGCTGCGATACAATGAAGAAGAATGTCCCCCTATGACTGCAGAAAGAGGGGGTGCCCCATTTAGGAACTTCTTGCACTTTGGTTGTTTAAATATGCAAGACGTTTAAAATTAGAGTAGAGCTAAAATTGAAAAACGAAATACGGCAAACTATTAAATTGTAAGTCAGTTGCTAAAAGGCCATGTGCAGCAATTTTAATGACAAAGATCATCAAAAGCTTACCTAATATTGCTTAGAGCACTAGGACATTTCTTGCGAGAAAAGAATAAACTATTCTACAAACAGAACATTGTGTTGTGAGCACAAAAGTCGGCAGAAAAAACGTTTTAATAGCCAGGTCAGTTGTTCTGAAATTTTACCCTATATTGGTTTAGACTTTGGACGATAGGTTTACCTACCTACATACATACCTAACTACTTTATTTTCTTTCTTAACCCTTCTAAAATCGTGGTGGAGGTGAATTGTTTGGATAGAACTCTGGTCAACGTCGAAAGTGTAAGGCTGACTCCGACCTACCTGCTTTCAGTGAGGCGGCAAGGTAAATCCAGCGTAGCAGGAAATCCAATGTGGCCGGAGCATTGTTTTGTTTCTTGAAGTGGCTGCTCTCTAATAGCAGGCTAACGAACTCGACCATTGATCTGATCGGAAAAAATTGACACTTTGCTTCTGACGGTGCATATTTCTTGCAAGACTGCTCTGTTTTTGGCATGCACAAATTAACTAAGATTTGCAGTAGGCACATGACTTGTAATTTTTCTTTGACTTGTTCTTATTTGAAAAGGTTCTAGGAAATCACAGCCAATTTGTTGTCAGTATTCTGTAACATGCCAATGCTCTATACGATGCTTTTCAAAATCTCGTACCAATGGTCCGCTACCTTTACTTTAGTTTCCTTGAGGGTCCCAAACTATTTTACAAAATTTTATTCTTAAAACTCTGTTAAAATTGTCCTTAGAATTCATAAATCACGATAATGGTACCTATACCAACTTCTCGCAGTCCAATAGGAACCGCGGGCCGCCAGTTGAATAATACTGCTCTACTCTGCTACTCATGGTGAACCATACAGGTTTGAGAGCCCAAAAGAATTTCCCAAAGTTCCCAAACAAAAAAAGCAGCTATGGAAACTTGAAAGTTGCTTCCAAGTTTTCTTTAATGTTATTTTTTATTCCTGCTCTTTAGCTGCAACAAAGCAATACCTCACCATGAGTTCTAGGGAAAGATTCTATACATTGGATGAAGTACCTGATCGACAGTTTGTTTTCATTTTTAAATGAGTTGGAGATTCTCAGATTTAAGACAGAAAATAAGTTGAAATGGAAATGAGCAGAAATTTTGGAACCTGATCAGGTTTACATGATTCTATTCTTGAGATATAGGTATGTTGCCAGATTATTTATATTTTATTTTAATTTTATGACTCAATGACACGGAAAGAAGAACTTTCAAAGGAATGTTAATTTCAGTCCAGCTTCCTGGAATAAAGCAAGGAGGTATAAGGAATGCATTACCGCAAAAAGTTCCAAAACAGGAATGCGTGCATGGAAATTTTCAACAAGGAAATGCTGGTCACTAGCTGATTAAACCGGCTATCTCCTACTTTCAAAGCAGATGCGTTTGCACCCTGGCTAACGTGTTCAATATTGTACAGTATCAATAGAACTATCAAGATTTTTTCAAAATTTGGATATGAATGCATCAATTTCAATCAACACCCCACATAACAGCAGCTAAGATATGAGATAGGTACCTTCCTGCTTAATAACTAGGGGGAGCGAGTGATAACGGGCGAAGCGTCTTCCATTAAACTCCAATGGCATGCGATATTTTGGTGCTGCCGCGGCCAAATGGAATGTCTGATCGAGCTGACATTTTTGGAAGTACTGGCCCCATTCTAACTTATATCTGTTTAGTTTTTAAGCCCAGTCATTTGATTCAGTAGTTTTTTTCCATTCAAAATGTTTGCAAATTGCAAAAAGTCATGTTAGATTAATATGAGAAAGTTTAAAAAAATGATTTGTTTACATAGCTACCACAGAACAGAGATTTTGGTATAACTGCTAGTTATTGAATTTGAGAAGATCAAACATGCTGTGATTCAAGTACAGAATCACTCATTTTTATTCAAATTTGGTCTATCAAACGATGTTCCATGCCGTAAAGGTCGCAGTGAGCTCACTTAATGCGACACCTGTAGCGTTTTTATAGCTGTGCTGGATGGAGGTAACTTACACAATGATGGGAAATAATGTAACAAATGGTTTACCTGATATGAGCTGCCTTGCTGAGTACTGCCTCTGCGTACATGAACGAGATTATGTCTGCTCTCATAAAGTGGGTCAAGGTGGCGTCAGCCTCCCCACCGGGAACTTGCTTGGCTTCCTTCATTACGCTTGCCACCTCGATCAGCGCACGGTTCTAAATACCATATTGATGTCTTAAGGGTTAATAATTTAGATTATTAGATCTTAACTTTATAGTGTCTACTCTGTAGGTGCGTAGGTAGATGGGTATGTAGGTAGGTAGAAGGGTTTTCATTGACGTCAACTTTCGGCCATGAGCAGGTAAATTGAAATTTAGAAGTTAGGAAGGAGGCTTAGCTATAGTAAAACTGGAATTTGTTGTTTTTAGGTCAGGTAACAGGGTTCTCAGTCATACACTGCCTACCCAGTTCTGTATGACAACCAGGCACCGCAACGATGGGCAAATTTGAATGCCGAAACTTGCCGGAACTAATAATTTAAACATTAACAAATTCCAACGGTTTAAAAATGAGAAAATATTCCACTGGTATCCAACCAAGCCACCAAGCTTGACTGTAGCTAAAAAAGCATGGGCAGCTGACCGGAAGGTAATGGCAGGTTTTGGGAGTTGGCTACTTTTGTCTCTGACAAACCTAGTTAGGTAAAGGCGATTTTTGGTCTACAGGTTTTGGTATATGGCTACAAACAACTTATACAGAGCTTGCTGTTTTTTTTTTGTGTGAACACTCCTTAGCCCTAAAGGGAGAGTCCGATCAGCTTGAAATGTTTACGAACCCTGCAAACTCTTCCAGAATGGGGAATTTAGTCACGAAGTTTTTTTTTAAAGCAATGAAAATAGACCACTTGCAAAATACTATTCCAGAGACGATAAAAATTTGTTTGACAATGCATTTCTTAAGGAAATACGTTTTGATTTAGCCTTATTGACTCTGGATTAAGCCTTTTTGCAAGTAGTCTGGATGTTTCAAATGGGACACATTTTGTTCTCTACCCAGACATGGCAGCCCATGCATTACTGCAGAAAAGATTTAAATGCAGGGACCGAAACCAAAACCAAAAACCCAAACTGTTGTTTTGAAATGTCCAACGAACAAAACCGGCAACAAACTGTTAAAATTTGGCAGATTATTTCAGTTAACTTTGGTTTTTTAATGGTACTATTAAACATTCTAACTTTTCAATCATTAAACTTTTAAAGCCAATTACACGGCTATTTAAAATTTTAAGAATATTAAAATCACTTCAAAAATACCTGCTTATACCTACAATATATACCTATATACCTATATATACATATAATACCTATATCCTCGAATAAGCAGGTATTTTTGAAGTCATTTCAATATTCTTAAAATTCTAACTTTTCATTTATTTCAAGTCAAAATCTCAAAATTTTTAAAAATGTTTTTAATTTTCCTTCTGAAATCAATTTTTAGAGACAATGTATACGACGTAAGTTCAATTCAAGTGTGACGTGAGCAGTGAAAAAGCTAGAACTTTTTCTCGCTTAGCGCAGCAATTTTATGTGAGAGAAAATATTTAAAAAAATCAAAATTCATGGAAACGTAGATTTACCCGGTCTACAAACAAACATATTGTGTAAGAACAAAATCGATATCATGGCAATAATAGCCACACAATTAAGGCGCCATTAAGTCCCACAAAATAATAATAATAATAATAACAGCCAAAGCCAGAAAAACAAAAGGTCAAGAACACAACCCGAAACCAAAACTTCCAAAAAAAAAATTTCAGTCCCCGAGTTTTTAGTAGTAAGGATTAAAATTTTTTAGAGAGATGATAACTATACTTATAGGCAGGGTACCTTGATAAATGGACTTTTAATTATCAATTAAGATAAATCTGACAAAGTTGGGGTATTGCGAGAAAGGACGATAGTGGCAGTGTGGGGTACCTTCCATTTTTAGTGATTGCAATGAGAAAATAGATTTGTGAAAAATGTATAATTTTATTTTTAACATGTGGATTTCAGTGTAGTTACTACCTTTACAGTCACCAGTCATTTTTCCAGTATGCCCCCTGGTTTGCCCCCGTTCGCAATGTGCCCAAGTTCGTCACTGAACTAAACCATGGACCTTTCAGATTTCAGAACGTTCTTTTAAAGCAAAGATACGATGTGTATACATAAGGTAATTTCTGATAAAAAAAGGTATTTGTACCTTACTAGGTACAGCATTTCCCAAAGTAGATATGGGGTAGGGGTAGGCACCTACTATATTTACCTGCTCTGGTAATGAACGAGAAGCCAGCAAATTCTTTAAAATTGATATTTTTTTCTCGAACCTTGCGTCGCTGTCCACTTGCTTTGAAGGCTTTATCTGTACCACCTTCTTTGTACCTTCATTATGAAGATCGTCTGATAATAAATTCAAGCTCGCGATTGCCGCCGAAAAGTCGCTTTCGACATCCGTCATAGTTGAGTCCTGATTCCTGAAGAATACCAAGCAAGATAATGACTTTATTTTGAACGACTTAGCTTAGATGCAGTGAAAGAAAAGTCTTCACATGGAAACTAGCCGTATGGCTTGAAATTTGTAATCCTTGTCTATCCCGATTTACTGAGAAAACATGGCCAACTTCAAATTCTACCACTGCCTATTTTATGACGTATTGCCATTAATATGGTCAAACGTTTAAGGTTCTTTCTCTGATATTCTTGAAAACAATTAAGTATTTTAAGCAAAATACAACGATGTGCTTACTTAACTCACTATAGGTTTAAGCGTGAGGTGAGTAACTATATAGAATTAACTAGAGACTAGGGAGAGAGTTTTAGAGAATAAGGCAAGAGAGAGAGCCCTTAGCTAGGTTCATACAATACTAGCCCAGGACGTGACACAAAATGGCCGCGATTCTGGTTTCATGCCGCCCGAAGATTTCCACAGCCTTCTAATTTCAAAATATTCATTTAAATTTAAATGGACTTCGTTCAACCCGCTAATTTTTTGACCGGTTTTTTAAGAAAACGAAAGTTTCCGATTGTTATTGTTTGAGCGTAGCAAGCGAAACAAGTGATGTACAGAATTCAATGTTAATATTAAAGTATGTTATGTAATTATAAGAATATTAAAATCACTTCAAAAATACCTGCTTACTTGAGGACTCGAACCCCGGACCTTGTGCTCCATGATTCGAGTCCTCGAGTAAGCAGGTATTTTTGAAATGATTTTATTATTCTTAAAATTATTACCAGCCGTGTATTTGGCTTTAAATGTTTAATCCTTGTCAGTGTGTTGTGTTGTTTTTTTCCTTGTTTATTCGACACATGGACCGATTTTAATGAAACCTTCGAAATCTCTGGACTTTTACCTGCTAACATTTTGAGCGCCATTCCATGAAATATTTTTCCTAAAATTCGCATTTCTGTACATTTTTGCTAATTTCGTCAAATTTTCCCCTATTTGTTTGCTGTCTGTATGCCTAACAGCATCGTCAATATCAATGAAAGGTGCAGGAAACCATTGCAAGGTTTTAAATGAGAAATTAAAAATTTTGCGCGCAAGGAACAGTTCAGCTTTTTTTGTGGAAATCGCGTTTATGCGGGATTTTTAGAATCAATGGAACTTTGTCACAATCTTCACGTCAAAGTTCTATTAGATTGTATTTGGTGAAACTTTCCAAGGACGTTCAATATCTTCAACAAAGACAGTTTTCCGTTTCCTCCCCCCACGAGTTGAATACGTGTTTCATATCAACTATTCTATTGCTGAAGAAAAAAGAAGGCGACTCGCAAAATCCCTAGCCACTTGTCTTTAAAACAGAAGATGGTCCGTTTTTTATTATATTTCTTTTGTGGACGTTAATCTATGTAACCGTTAATGACGTCGGTCACATTCCTATTCAGGAGAATAGACGACTAGAAAAAAAAAAAATCGTGAGTCAAGCAATACTGTGGGATCAGTGCTTTTCTTATGGCGTTAAAATTCCCTAGTGTTGATTGCATCTGGAATGCTAGTGGTCCAATCAATGCGTTTGTCGGCAACCAAATAAAGTAAATTTATAAAAGACACGAAGAAAATAACGAAGAAAATAAAAAGATGGTAAGTATGGTACATCTTTACATGGGATGGTTTCAGGCTGAACCAATACATTAATAAACTGTCACAGGAGAATGTCCTCGTCAGTATTTTGGAATATATAACTGTGAAAAAGTTCCATTCATTTTAAATCTACCTAAGGGTTTGGCATGCTGGATGTACCAGTTCTTATGAGAACACTGAAGTTAAGCAACATCGGTGGATCAGAGGTTGGATGGGTGACCATTCATGCCAAAATTAAGTCATGTTTCAGAGAGGCTGGAGGGTTTTAAACCATTACAGCAGCTTCACTCGCCTTGCCATTAACCTCTCGACAGCACGGATTAGTGAAGGAATCCTGCTCAAAAATTCACACGTCTCAAAATTGATTAAGAAAAGCCCCGACTCCAGCTGTCAGTTTAAAATATATTTTTTAATGATGTGGAATTTCCAAATTGACCACCCATAATACATGTTTTGCTATGGAGAATGGCCTCATAAGTCAAAGGTACAAACACATAATAATTAATTAAACGCATATTTCTGTGTTCTCACATGCTTCCATTTCAGCGGCGATCCAGTGCCCCACGTTGCGTTTAATGAAGCCTCCCAACGCTGGCATGAACCTCCCTAGCGTGCCGTTATTTTTCAACGTTACATGCAGCAGTGCACCACGTCGGTGGTGAAGTTTGACAGTGAACCGAGCCAAAGGTGCACACCCAATGGGGTCAATTAGTTCCGAGTCCCATTCAAAGTCGATGTCCTGCAAGAAATCTGAGTATCTCTCTTCAACAGAGCCCGCTTGAGCAGCAAATTCCTCTTCATCAGACCCATTATTACGGTTGTCAGTGTCCTTATCAATGGTATCCGTCTCCTCGATGGAATCATTGCCTTTGAAATCATCTAGCTTGACTTTGGAATTTCCCTCGTCCACATCGCCTACGCTAGGCTTGGAAATATCCTGACCCACATCGGCTACAGTACACTCGGCAATCCTCTTCTCCACATCGGCTACTTCAACCTCGGCAGTCACCTTAACCACATGGTCTACCTTATCCTGCAAAATCTTCTTTTCAATGTCCTCTACACTAACCTCGGCAAATTGCTTTTCGGCTTTGTCCACCTTTTTATTGCTGCCGTCACCCATTACGGTACTCTTCATGGGGACGGCATTGATCTTAACTACCGAAGACCCCAACAGCCTGTCAGATATAGCCACCTGCCGAGCGATAGGCGACAACGTCCGATACCCATCCGGGTCCTCTTTTTTGAGTCTCTCATCGATTCTACCCCTACCGGGTATGACGTCGTGGTAGCCGTGGCACATCAGCACCACCGTTCTGCCGCCCGTATTCCGAGTCACCCTCATCTTGAACACCGACTTTAACACCCTGACCAGCAGACGCCACGCGCACACAGCCCACTGAACGCCGGCGTCGTCGTCGTCTTTTGCCGTGAGACGGAGGACCCCTACGACCATGGAGAGCGCCTTGGCGCTGCCCAAGATCTGCGGGGCGAGAAGTGCGGGCAGCGTTGTCTGCGGCTCCGGCAAACACAGCACCGCCTGGCTGGACACTGTGAGCAAGTTAACAAACTCGCGGGCCTTGTCTGGAGCCAGGCCGCGCGTCAAGTTGTGGTCGAGCACAAACGGGTCCTGGATGCAAATCGCCATGGCCGGCTCGGACTGGAAGCCTTTCGTTGCCACAGAGAGGAGCTTGGCTTTGAGTGGTGCCATTTCAGCAGGAAGCTTGGCGGTGTCGAGCAGGTCGGAACGATTCACCAGGCGGCCCAACAACGGACATACGACAAACTCTTCCCATTTAAACGCCCCATAGAAATGAAAGAAGGATGTAACTAGGAAGTGGAGAGATTTGTCGTCTTCAGATTGTCGGGGGGCGGAGCCGAAACTGCAGATCCAGCCGTCGATGATTTGGACTGGCTTTCCATTTCTTTGCAGCTCGGCGACCGGTGGCACGATGCCGTATTGTTGCAACAGGAACACAACCATGATGACCAGAGTGTAGGATGTGACGCCACCACGTCCAGCGGTTATCCCGTGAAGCTTCCCCCACAGCTTGACAGCAATCATCAGCGGCTTCACTCGGGGGTCAAGACTAATGTAGTAAAGCACAAGCTGTGAATTCCGGACACCTAACGAGTTTTTGAACGAGGCATCACAGCTGAGGGTCGTGGAAACGTGGTCAAACTTGACTAGCGGGGTTTTGGCACGCGAAACGGGAACGACTTTGGAGAAGGTGGCCTCGGCATGACGCAATTTGTACGTGACACGGTTGATCACTTCAATGTCATCGTAGGGCAGTTCGACGAAGAGGTCCACGTCACTGTCGATAAACGCTAGTCCCGTGACCGTGGAACCAAACGGATGGAGAATCATTCCCGGATAAAGTGGCGACAGTGTGGTTTCTATGTCAGCAAACATTTCGGCAGTTCGATCGTGGCGAACTGATTGGTCATCGGTAATGCAGCGTTCGAGCTTGGCGAGTTGAGCTTCGAACGGCTCAGCAGTATCGATTTTGGAAACGGCCTCGCATAGCTGGGGTAAGAAGTTGTTGGCGCGGAGCTGTGGTTGTGATCGCTTGGACTTCCAGCGGCGCACCGTGACCTCCTTACCGTCAAATTCGAGACTTTCAGGAGACATAATGGCGTTGGCCGAGGAAGCGTGCTGGAAGACAAACATGGCCACCTGGCGCCGAGGTGGGCATGACGAGTAGACGGTATTGCCTGGAGATAAAGAAATACCTGAGAGTGATTTGTGTGGACGACTCAGTCTGGCGATACGGAAAATACATTGATCGATGTACCAACACAATGAGCGCAAGACATCAGCATTAATAATGGGGAGAGCTAGGATGGCAATTGCTTACATTTCAAATGAGCTCGAAAGACAAGCAAAAACGGTTCTAAATAATTTTCATGGTTTATGCACTTGTTCTTGCCTAATTTGCGTATTTGAGGGTTTTTGACATTGACTCTGGTTTGATTTTTCTTTTTCTTTTTCCTTGTGCCTTTGCAAAAGTTGTTTATTTTAAAAATTTTCCCTTTCAGTGGATCTTTTGTAAAGTTTCTTAAAATGCAACTTAGGTGCTTCGAAAAAAGTAGTCACAAAAAATAAAACTGCTCTTTATCTCTCTTTCTTTCCATAACATGTTGATTGGCCAAGAGATATTTTATGGTAGGATGTGTCTCGATCCCATTCATTATAAAAATTCATACCAACCAAAGGTGAATGCCGTTTCCAACAATAAAGTGTAAAAAAATTGTTGTCGGCCATTACCAACAGTTTTTTGTTTTCATTTTAATTGTCGAGTTCCAATCCTTGTACCTAGTCGTATTCAGTTGCTCACAAGAGTAGTAATATTGAGAGCTTACCAGTGGCCTGTGGTGGGATTTGAAACTGGTTAGGCAGTATTCAGGCTATCAGACAGTAGTGATAGTGTCGAAAGGCATTTTATATAGGAGGGTTGGGGGCCCAGCTCCCAAAAAATGATTGAATGCAAGGTTATTTTTGGAGCAAATTTTTGCGTTGGAGGTAAAATACGACTGGAGAGAGAGCGACTTCATAAACCCTTTTAAAGGCATAATTTTCTTGAGAATATTTAAGGTGTATGTATTTGTTAGGAAGCTTATAAAAAAAATAGCAAAAGAGCCAAACAGCTCACACAACTAGCAAACTACATTTTGTCATTTTGAAAAGAGCTTTTATAAAACTGCCACAAAATGCCTCAACCAATGCAAGGCTGTAGCAGCTAAATTTCAATTTAGTTGCATCCTCATTTTATCAGAATCATTGATTACTTTCAAATAAAAATCAGGAAGTTCTTCTAGTCAGCACAAAATGTGTTTCCTATTGAAACAAGGGCCAGCCTTGAAATACATTGCTGCCCGTGTGTCACTGGAGCAAAAGATGTTATTCGCGCCAGTGCCGGAAAAGAACGTTCCACGGATACTGTCGTACATGGAATCTTTCAAAATAAACATGCCAGCTTGTAAACCTCCTCTATTCCAGTGTGTAGACCCTTGCTAGTCCGACACCAGGCTATGTGTCATCTTGATTTTGAATGCTGCAGGATCAACCTGTCGATCCATGATGCGCAGAATATTGATCGCTCAATCACCAAAATGGTCCTTTGCGCAACGCCGACTATGGTGTTTTGCTCTCAGTGCCAGAGCATTACATCATTTACGAGATATTAGCTCACCGTGATGCTCGTATACACTTCTTGTACCTCCCGCTTTTTGTTATCCATCCGTAGGCACCGCAATGCAAAGCACATTGACATTGACAATTGGAAAACATGCGTTACCTGATAGGGAAATGAGAAACGTACGAACTTTCATGCATTTTCAAAACTTTCGCAATAAGCAGGTGAAGTTGAATGTTAAAATTGAATGCAATTGCGATCTGAAAAATACAAACTGTGAAAACATTTGTTTGTTTTGTTACAAAATATTACTTGAGAAAATAAAACAATATAATAATTGAAAATTATGCACTGGTGAGGACAGACCAGTTCCTACCTACTATGCCCTACACTGCAGGCCCCTGGAGCTTACTCAATGTTTAGCATTTACCACAAGTTTTGCTTCAATTTGCCTGAACGATGGTTTTCAAGAATTGATTTTGCTTATTTTGGAATTTGATATTACTTATTTGGAGATAGAAAGTGCCATTACTATCCTAGCTCTTATTGGGATTGAAAGTAGGTACTACATGTCCATTACAAAAAATACATTTCCAGGATTTAGAAAATGACAAACTTAATTAAAAATTGCATACGTTTGACTAACAATGTACTTTGTAACTACCTTCTACTGGGCAAAAACTGTTTGCTGAAAAATCTAGCGTACACCTAAAAAATACATTCTGTTGCCAAGCAAGTTTCCAGATATTGCTGGTCTTACCAAAGCTCCTGACCAAGGCATGGAGACTGGCCTCATCATATCCAGGCACCAGGCCCTTGATGCGCACACCGTTTGTGGGATTTTCATGATTACGCTCACGCTCGCGTTGTGCCATGGCTTGTCTGTGTTCAGCACTGGCTAAGTGCACGGAGAATAATTCCTTTGTTTCAGCACGCTCATTACATGCACGGCAGAACATTTGGCGGGCAGGTGCTTTTTTTGGCGAGGCCATCTACAGAATGGAGGCAACATCAAAATTGAAAATGTATGGAAAGGACGGTGCCTTCTACTGTGTTATACAGCTGTGTCGCACAACGCATCGTTAACCCTGCACAAATGTTAAACATGTGTGATGTAACGTGCAGCGCACCAGTTTATCATAAGTACTGTGACAGATCGCCATGTGACACTAGCTGTAGACGCAGCATTAAGCTCCGTCGCCGTTTCGGATTCTGCCACGTTGACGTACTCATGCATGCTTAGACTAGGGAAAAAAATTAATTGGAAAAATCACAGAAAATATTGAACAAGGTGTAAATACCCGGTGTTTGACATACAGCTATACTAGTTTCATTAGGGCAGAGTATTACCACTGTAGTGGGTTAAATAACATGGTAGTACCACTAGTACCAGCATTAACTATTCTGTGCATGTACTACCATAGACAAACGTAGCCTAGGTTAGTCCATGGTTTACCTTTGGTGGAGGTATTGAATTGATAAGGGTTGTTTCTTGTAAATTCTATGACGCAGGCAGTACGCATTAGCCGCTTCTAGTTGTATGGGCGAAGCAAAGCACATCAACAACGACGACCGATAACCACCCAAAGGCTGGATGCAAGGACCTAAATTTACGAACAAGCTCGGCAAGGCCCACGTGGACCGGTTGGAAAATGTGACAGCAGTCAGCTGAGAAACTCCCCGAGGTTTTGGCTATGTACACGTTTGACGTGTATCCAAGGTCTTGATCGCTTGCATCTTTGGCGGGAAGCTTTTAGCGAGGCCTATTTATACTAGTATCTTTGCTTTGAGCCCTTTTAGTAGTCTCCTTGGCGAGAGTGAGTAGATGAAGTTCGCTAGCGTGTAATTTTTTTCAAATAGGTAAAGCCAATTCAAAAATCTTTTATCACCGCTGTGAATTAACTCCTAGAGGATAATCAATAGGCTTGGCTTTATTTAGTCCAAGCGAGGAACGTATTTGCTAAGCTTTTGCGATCCAAACTAGCTTAAGTCTGTCTCCAAGGAATTTTTCAAATTTTGTTTCTTTATTTCACGTTTTCACTTATTTAACATGCAACTGGGCAGTAGCCAGCAGCCCGCACCTGCTCTAACTTTTTTAAAAGTCCGGGCTAGATCGAGGCCGTATGGTATAAAATTCGGACCGGGCTGATTTGAGGAACTTTCGGGCTATTTCAGGCTTAAGAGTTAAGACCTCACTGGAATACAATATTAATCACAGATAATTGGATGAGCGAAGCGAAGACTTCAAATTCACTTACCTTAGAAAAATTCGTAATTTCCCGTTTCTTTCCAACACCAGTTGAATGTGTGTTTCATGGCATCCACTAACATTGTTGGAGAAAAAAGAACTGGGCGACTGGGAAAAAATCCACATGTCATTTACAGAGGCAAAAATCGTTTTCATTTGCTTAATTTTTAAAGAGTATTTATCTTTTGAAGTTTTGTAAGAAATACTACGCTCAATTGCCAATAGTGGTATCATGGAGCCAGAAGGATGCCATCATCTTGCCGGCGTTGTGTGTTTACTGGGTTTTTTCTTTTACTACGCTCATCCAGCAACGCGTTTATATAAAGTGTTGCGGCGAAGCCCTAGTACCAACAACAAAATTCTTGCGAGACAAATTCCTGTCTCAAACCCTCTTTTAATCCAGAGTCAATGAATACTTTTAAAAATGAGGGAATCTCAGTTTTGGTTTTCTCACTCCAATTTGGAAGCAAATTCATTTGTTTTTTCCCATATAAAAAGGATATGCCGCCCCAATTCTAGACTGAATTCTAGACCCGGCAGAAATCTCCAGCATCATCAAAAAGCTGAAACCAAGGAAGGCACCAGGGCTTGACCGAATCCCCAACGAGGCTCTGAGAGAACTGCCGCAAAAAGGACTTACCTTACTGGCGAGCATCATCAACGCCATCCTCAAGTTAGGGTACTTCCCGAAAAACTTTAAGACGTCGAAGATCATTATGTTCGCCAAGCCGGGGAAAGACACCACCTTTCCTCAGAACTACCGGCCCATCAGTCTGCTGTCTGGCGTCTCAAAGATCATTGAGAGGATCATTCTGACGAGGATCAACCTTCACCTTCAAGAGAACAACATCCTGGTGGAAGAGCAATTTGGCTTCCGCAAGCACCACTCGGCAAATCACCAGGTGCTAAGGATCGTTGAACACGTCACCAAAGGATTCAACGAGAAGAAGGTAAC
>QKMV01001428.1:0-16122 GCA_003287335.1 Lednia tumana
AGAAATATGTTTCATCTAACGTAGGATAATTACACAAGAACCATTGTGCATGGCAATCAAATGAAGGCCCTAATTAACCAAACAATGCCACTCATATTAATTGCGATCAACAAGTAATCACCACTTTCCAAATTAAAAACTGTAAATTTATACAATTTACTATAATTGGTGGTTACGACTAATGAGTGACCACTATGAAAAGAAGAACAGACGTTTGTTTCTGAACAGTATTCAGATGAGTTGTGAAATACGAAGATTGAAGCCAGAATTAAACAAAACGCTCATCAGCTTCAAATATTTCGATGCAAATTTCTAAACAACTGTTGTTCACTGCTATGTGCTTTTGCAATTCTCAGCTGACCATACCATGTTTCTATTTTAATTTCAATTTTATTGGATCGGGAGACCAACCGAGATTTTTTTTCACGACATTTCAACTCCAAAATAAATAAGTTTTTCAGCAATTTTTGACTAATTCTGACATTAATTGAAGAACAAAATAATGTTCAGTATGGATCAATGAGTCCGCGAGAGTACGTTATAATTCGTGCTGAAAGATACAGCGCAGCATTCTGTTAGTTTGTCTGATAGGTAATCACTATTTTAACTACTGATGGCATGTCATCATGTAATTATGAAAGATTATTGCACGATCGTAGTTCGAAGCCCGGTGGTAAGAGGAGTCATCTGCAGACGAGATCCACGGACGCTTCGTTTTCTTGGGTTCTTTCTGCAAGAAAAGGCAAGACATGATTTAGTGGGAGGTCAACTTGGTCGACGTTTACGGCATTTATGACGAGTTTGATTACCCAGGTGGATATGAAAGTAAGCTTACGAGAAATATCAACAACAAACATAACAAAGGGTTGGACCAAATTTTATTGCTTCAAATTTTAGATGAAGTAATAAAGATTTTTTTGTAAAAAAAATTATTGAGGAAAATGATTTATCCCAAAGCTTTTTTTATGGTCGCGCTGGGCCACCATTATTTTCCCCACACAACTCAGTCTTGCTTAATTTTCACGCCAATATGCGGTTTCTTGAATCGCTTCAGCTTCCACGAGGTTTCTAAAACGTATTTTTAATCGCTACAAATTTTCGTTCCGACCAATATTATACCTATACGGTTTTAGCAATATTTTTTCTCGCTCGGTCGTCTTTCCTTTTGATCCTACGGATAGGCTATACATACATGCCACTTAACTCTCCGTCTGGCCTGATGTACGCAGAGGTGTACCATTATCTCAGCCGTCCGATTTGCATTCTATAAATACACTGGATGCGTGATAAAACACAGATCGGCAACCTAGCGTTTCGCATGAGCGATCTCGTTGGTAGCTCGCGGCTGGACCGGCCAGAGATGTTATAATGTTGGCCGACAAAGCTTTGACCATCATTAGATTCACGGCTTATGCTAATCACGTTTCCCCCTTCCCCCCATCATCTCTAAATCAGCGGTATGATTGGTTCTAAAGCAGCTCTCTATATCGCAAACTGCTTCTCGAATCTCGTAAATAAAATAGCACCGCGGTTTCAAACGTTATAGGCAGGCAATCTCATCTTCCTCCTGTCCCAATCCCCTTGCGTACTATTATTAGAATGTCGCAAGACTTTCAATAAAACAATTAACACGAAGTGTTGGTTACTAAGTGCTTTCGCATTACGTAACATCTAACTAGAGATCCTGTTTAATGTGGAGTAGCTGCACCAATATCCATGGGTAACAAAAGGGGATTGGCTGTCCAAATGAGATGTTCAGTTATCTGGAGATTCGGCTGTGACTTCGGAGTCACTGACACGGCTAGCCATAACGTGAAGAAAATGATCGGTAGATTTACCGAAAGATATCTGTAATACCAATCTATAAATACCTATCAATCAGATCCTTTCCAAAACAAGAGTCATGAGAGCGTTTAGATCGGCATGTGCTGTGCTGCGCATTTTTTTGCTTCTGTAATCTGTTCTACAATTTTCAACGTTATCGTTGAACATGAATAAAATTAGAAGTTGATGGCAAGTGTGCAAAACTATGAAAAATATTTGAACACACCGGCACATCAATTAAATGTATACATCAACAACACAAGCCCACTAACGTCGCGATACGTTTCGACTTAGCACGATAACAATGCATTGTCTCGTTATTTCACACATGTCGTTCTACATTATCCTCCATTTACCTCGCTCCTTTCACTGTTGATTAATTAGTAAATATTCTGTTTAAACGATTTGCTTCGTATATTTGACACCTTTGTTAGCTTAAATGGACTCGATAATAAACTCCTTTGTTAGTCGACGCCTATTGTTCCTGTAGAGAACCCATTTGGTGTGCGAGAGCAACCCTTGCTGCTGTTAGCTAGCTGGCTGTGGCTTGCGTTGCGGGCTCCTCATGACTCCTTTAGGCAGACATAACGTAACGTGGCAGATACGCGCTACGGCGGCAGTACACTAGACTGCGTGGCGGCGCTCCACGGCCAAGACGTCGCATTACTCAGATCACTCGAGCTATGGCCTCCGACCCACGAAACAGCCCCCGGCGTCGGAGACGCTCATTTATAAGTGCAGGTGTTATATGCACGATATTATTATCACGGGGTGATTCCCAGGTCAGAAGACGCACAAGGTATGAGAAATATATTTCAGTTCAATCTTAACTTAACTAATTAACCAGGATAGACGTTAGTTTTAATGATTTGCATTAAAACGTTATTATCTTGATGAAATACTTCAACGTAATCATTTATCACTGTACTGTTAACTTATCGTCCATTGAAACCATGAGGATGATTAGGCATAGGCATATCAGAGCTACAAGAGAGCTCAACTTGTTTTGCAAATGCCTAAGCTATGCGAAAGATGTATAGTAGCACATCTTCTAACTTTGACCGCTGATTAATTTAGAAAAATGATTAATGTCTGTCTAATTACCCAATATCGTGATTAGTTATTTGCTAATTGCTCTCGCATCGTACTTTCCATCTCGGGTCTCGGGTCTGGGAGCAAAGTCTATAAACATGTTTTTCTAGCCAGTCATTGGGCCCATCACTGCATCCTCTGAAGGCGTAATCGACTTGTGCAGGTAGTCGTGATTTTGTAAAAATATTAAACGATACATTAATTAGCTAAGGTAATTTGCCTTATCGCTCGCTTGAATTGAATACATTTAAATGTGCTGCTATGTAGGATGAACGTATCACATTCTTCTTTTATTCCCGTCGTTTTGTTTCTGTACCGCAACATGTACTACCATGCATTTAGAATGTGTATAAGATGTAGTGATATATTATCTGGCAAATCTTTACGCTGTTCTTACTTTGTAATCGTTCACAATGAATTGCGCTCAAGTCTAGCCTAACCTGCCTTTTGTGGGATTGTATATGGGTATTTTCATTAGTAATTATTTGCTTTGAGAAGCGGCCTGTAATTTGTGTTTCCATGCTTGGAACAACAAATGCCGCGATGCACTGACTTGTTTCGACGCTGATAGTATAAACATGGAAACCTGTATGCATAATGAGTTGTATTAATGTTCATACCCACTCACTATAGGTACCTATTCTGTAATAACCTGAAGTTATCAAGGAGTTATAACTTAAGAAAAGTGAGCCTAGAAATTTTTGTAGATACTGTTGGGATTGACTAAAGTTAAAGAGGCTATAACCCGCTAATTGCGAAGCCGACCAGTCAGTTATAAATGACCGTTAATTAGGAATTTGGAAAAAAAACGAAATTTTTCTACTCCTATACAAGCCGGAAGAAAAATCGCTAAACTACGCAATTTTCAGCCAGGGTGCCCTGGTCGAAATCTTCCATGAAGAAAAAGCACTGCTCATTTTTTTACCCTACCGCGACTTTACCGCACTTGACGGTTATTTTGATCAGAAATATCATTCTAGCCCTTTGAGGCACTCTTCCATCGTTTGAACGATTTGGAAAAAAATTGAGATCGTAAGTTAGATGTTCGTTTAGAATTTATTAATTTTTACGTGATAACTGAAAGGATGTAATGTGAGTGCTGCACATGTTTGGTTCAGTTCGGAGATTTCGCTTGGCGAGCGAGCAGAAAGTGAGGCGAACCTGCAAATTTCGAGGGAGAGGAGGAGCGTGAACCACGGAAACTGACCCATAAGTAATCAACCAAAGTAGACATTATCCCCACACGCTACAACAAAAAAATTTCAAGGAATTTTATAAATTCACAGCTTAAACGTTGATAGTTAATGAAGGTCAATTAAGGTTCGAAATTAAACTTTTAAATCGATGTGAAAATTTTAATTTAGACGATAGCAGCGCCTAAAACAGCGAAGCGTCAAGCGCCATGGCATCGCTCGCTGGTAAATCCCTTTCACAGCAAAAAAATATTTTGAAGATATTGTTTATCACCTTTTTTTCGCGGAAAACCCTACCTGCCAATGTGCAAGGCTGGTGGCATTTTTTTTGTTTTTCACCCCCGCCCAACTTATCTGGCACTACGAGCGTCAGGAAAAGTACAGGAATGGAACCGAAATTGAGAAGCCCGCAAAAACAAGGAATAAGATCCCGCATAGCCTGTTAAACGTTCCACATGCGTGCCCCCGTCGCTCGCGAAGGCGAGAAATCTTGTTATAAATTCACGCAGTGTACGAACCATCTTAATGAAAGCCGCATGGAGCTCGCACAGTCTTACATTCGTTCGTAATCTTATAAAACTTCATTCTACGATGAGCTGCTCAAAGGCTACGCGGGAATATTAATAACGTCTTTTGACAGGTGGGACGGGCGATTTTAAATATAAATAATTTTAATTGGTTTTGACAAAGATGCGCGCCGTGTGCAGCCTTTTGTTGGCGGGCCCACGCGATGGCAGACCTGGCACACTGCATGGTCGTGGAAAGCCGCTCAGCCGCTCAGCCGCTCCGCCGCGCTGCCACGCAGCCGCGCAGCCACTGCTATGGCAATAACCGAAGAATAATTAATCATGCGTATAATCGCTTCATATTATATTAGGTTATACATACTTGTGAGATGCATTACTTTGACACCTTGTTAAAGAGCATCTGTGCGCGGATAAGTGGAGATGGGAAGGGTTCCTTAGGCTCTATACTTATGAACCGAAAGGAAAGCCGCATGGAAAGGAGCTGCCTTCTAATTGTATCCTTGTCGATGGAAAATTAAGTTATGCAATTATGCATCCTTCGCGTTCTTTCCATGATTGCTTTAGCAAACTATTTCTAGTCGTTTTCTCTCTGAATTCGGATATCTCAACGCAAAAACTATAGACCGCGCGTAATGTTAAGACAGTGTAATTATATTTTAAGTGCAATCTTAAAAATGATATACTAAAAATGGAATATTATTTATTCAATTGCGTTCTTGGGGCCTCGCACGCAACGTTTTATCAGCGTCTTTAATTATAATGCAACACGACATTTCCAACCGTTTTACAATGTTTACTCGATTTAAAGTTTAAACATGTCTGAATTATATCAAGCTTCTTGCCTGCATCTATTAGAGTTAATGTCTCGTAATTTCTCACCATCGCACGACGCTTGAAATCATGAAATGTGTTAAAGATAAAACATGTTTTGCGATGTGTACTTTGCATGCTCTTTTACGACCGTGCTGGCTGCTTTAGCACCTTGCAGAAGAACTGGAATTTCCAAAGACATGGCTCGACTTTCCAAGCTGTATTTGCCGAATGCAGACGATCGATATATAAATACACAATTGGTACATCTATGATCTACCTTCATTAATGTGCGAGCCTCATTCGCGATTCGTCCGTTAATTGAGGGTCGCGTATATGCTCGACACTTACGTGATCGTATTACGTCGATCACCGACCGGGCCAGTTTGGAATGGGCAGTCTCTTGTACCAGCACCGGTATCATCGCTTGCCATAACTTCGTTTGGTCAGGTGTGAATTCTCTGAAGGAGTCGCTGAGGAATGCGATTAGCCGCGTTTAATGGAAACCGCGAGCAAATTCCCTTTAAAGATCGATCTCTTCTTCTCTTGCCTCGGTCGATTCTCATCCTCCTCTCTCTCTCGGCGATCGATATATCTCTATTTTCTCTCTGTATGTGTTTTCACACTTGACTGGCTCTCGAGGTTTCTTTGTAGGTATATATTCATTAAGGATAACACAATTGCTGATTGTTGTTTTACACGGGTCTGAGTTGATTACTTTAAAAAATGAAGGATGTCTTACAAAGCCAACAAAGGTTATCGAGTATTTGTGGAGCGACTTTGAAAAGCAGGAAAACACGATGTTTTTATTTGAGGAAGTCAAGATGAGAAAATTTCCTGGAAAAGATTAGCTTTTTATTCGTTTACTTTTCACATACAGAAAGCGAGCATGAGTTATGCTTTATAGAAGTTGTTTAGGATTCAAATTGCTGTGCGGACTAATTGTATGCACCAAAAATCCGAAACGGTGTAATGTATGGCTATAATATAATATTTTATATTCCATCGCGCCTATAAAAGGTCATCTTGGCCGCGGGGTAGATAGTACAGGCCGCTGGACCAGCTTTGTGAGAATACATTTTTTTTAAATGAATATAATAGGACCATTACCGCGAGTTGATCTTACAAGTTCCGTGGCGGCTTTCTGTTCACGTTATTTAGTTTATAATCATCTTACAAACAACAATCATGCCTCGATGCGGTATACGCTGGACCAGGATAGCACACACCGACTTGATCTGGCTTGTCACTTTCGGAAGAGTGGCTGGCTACGCATTGACACCGAAGACAAATTGCTGGTGGCTTTGATCACATTATATTCATACGCAGCTGCATGCCATACCTGCCATTAGATCTTGCGGCGCTATGACTTGCACAAGAACAAGATTAGCTATAATACGCTATTTTATTAGAACTCGAACTTTTGTAGTCGCGAATATTAATTAATCCGTCGTGCCACCGCGCGATAAATGTAAGGTTAATCTTTTGAAATCTTCGGACGAGAGAAGAAAGTCACGACAAATGCAGGCACAACCCTTCGTTGAGAAATGAAACCGCGATACAATTACTTACTTATAAAACTTTTGTGTAAATGAGTTGACCTTTTCGACGTATTAATTTGTTAGATTTGATCTCGAATCCTTGGTGGTGTTTCTGAGCGGCACATTTTCTAAAAACACGTGTCTGTTTTGAGCGAAGCTGCTTATTTCTATAATTATTTTAATATGTTCGAAGATAATAATATATAATAAAGCCATGATAAAGAAAGCTCCGCGGTGCAGTCACATTAAACGCTTATGAGCGCTTTTCGTATTTACTTTGCCGCGTTTTACGACCCAAGATCGTTTTATGATCGCATTTTCTAGAAGTCGCGATGCTAAGCAAATTTTTTGGTTAATACACCACGATTATATAATTCCTTCTACAAATAATTCAAATATTTTAATCGGGCATGATAATCTGTAAACCCGTTTCGTTGGCATAAAGAATAAAAACGCAACCTGAGGCTATTTTATAATACACCTAAGATTTTGACAACACTATAATATTCTATAAATTAATCGCCATGTTGTATTTGTCGGCATATCAAAGAACACGCATCACGCATGCATTTATAACTGTTTACCATAAGAAGTCATGGCATTATGTAAATTGATGACAATAATCAGAGATAACGAAACTGACCAATTATGCTAATCAACTGGACCGATGACGCCGAACGACGACGTGAGGCGAACAACTCCATGTTGGTATGATTGAATTTTTATGAAGATTACAATTTTATTTATACCACGGTCAATCAATAATCAATACGAAGCAGTATAATGAGACAATAAACAATACTCCCTGCTTCTATTATTCGCTAGATTGCGAAAAACCTAGAAAATATTCCTATTGAAAAAACTAACATGTATACAATCGTATTCCTAGATAAGGTAACAAACCTTTCGAAACAAATCTCCACAAACATTTTTAGTGGCTTTGGTTGTCCTGATAGTTCCTGAAGCGCATAAAAAACTGAATCCATAAAAATGTTTCTTTTTTACGAAGGCAATCCTAGGATTGTGTACAGCTTTCCTTGCGTTCAGTGTAATCTAATAAGAGCTGGCAATTTAATATTGGAAGTGTTTGCTGAAGGCATCAAAGCTTTATCGGGCGGCTGACGTGTCTGAAAAGATGGCTGGAACCTGTAATTACTCTGGTAACTCAAACACATTTGTGTTCGTCTGACACCAGCAAAGATAGCCAGCATTTAGCCTCCGTCAGCGGTGCTCTTTGTTGAGCCGATCAAGGGGCGTTGATTTCTACCTGGTGCACAGTCTTGCTTTCCTTTGATTATACAAGCCCACAGCACAGCACAGCGCAGCACAGCACAGCCTGATCCTTGGCTACAGCTATACACTGGCTGGAGCTGTTATGATTGTACAAATCCACTATATGGCCGCATTATGTCTGCACAGGTTTACCACATCGTCTCGATCCTGACACGTAACAGCATGTACTGCATTGTCTCGGAACAGTCGCTATCGCCATTGAGGGAGCAGCCGTAGTTTATCCATAGTTATTTTGACAAATTTCGCCGGCTGGTTCTTTTGATTGTTGCGTTGTGGTCATCTCCATTACCTTTCAAGGTGTCGGATCGGAATGGGAAAAACACATTTGGAAATACCAACAGCCAGTTTTGTTCACATAGTTACTAAGCAACATAAGAAAACATGTTTACTTTATACGCTTTTATTCGTGGCAATCTCGCTCCAATGAAATATATCGTAGAAATCAGAACACACTTTTTGAGGCCCTAATGACATACAAAAAATGGACAGAATCATAATTTTTTGTGTTGGTAGTATTATAGCTACTATTTTTGCATGGTCCTCACACAATTATAATTAATCGGCACGAAAGAAATGGGCCCGGCTTTGGCATGGTCGAAAGTTATAGATATCTCCTATAGTATACAGCATCTCCTCTCTCGCTAAATCATAACAGCGCGGAATGTGGGCCTAATGCTCTCTGTCCCGAAGGAACGAACGAGGATGATGGATGAATAAGATAAGGGCATCTGAAGTTAATATCTGTTTAGTCACGCGTCGCCGCTAATCCTCCATTGAGCGGGCCGCTTTTGAAACCCCTCCCGAGCATCACGAGGCACCGCGCCCCGCACCGCGCCCCGCCGCGGCATGCCTTTTTATCTTCGCGTCTTCCGAATTCACGGAAAATCTGCTATTTTATTTTATGCAACCTCAAAGAGCTTTTTTTGTTTGGTATGGATACATAATAGGTCCAGGTTCTAATTGGGTGGGATCAAAATCGGTTATAATTATTGCTGATTTCACCTTACTTCCAAGATTGTGGCGGGATCACCTCCTCTGGTATAATTCTAGTGGAGGTGCCAGTGGAAGTGCCGAGTTGGGGTTGCTTGAAATGACGTCTGGAATTCCCAGAAAACCGGAGAGCTTGAGAATTTGGTTTCTAATTGTTTCATGTCATTATACAGACTAGAATGGTATAACAAAATCGATTACATTTGGATGTCATTTCCTCTAAGATTGTATACGGAAAGTATGGTGCAGGTTTTATTATTTTTCTTCCGGAATTCACGGAAAATCCAATATGTAATGCACCCTCAAAGTGATTTATTATTACGCTACAGAGAATTCCTCTCAGAGTGTGACTGACACAAGTATGGAGGTGCCAGTGGAGGTGCCGTGCTGCAAATGGATAATTGATTCTAAGTAAACCCCTTATACTTGGCATCAAACCTCACTTTAAATTATTTTATTTAGGGTTGATTGTACATTTAAAACCAGCCCTTTTAGCTCCTACGCAATTATAGGTACTAAGCAACTTACGAAAACATGTTTACTTCATATTTTTAATTTTTTTCGTGGAAGTCTCGCTCGAATACTATAGTAGGAATCTTCACTCAAAGAAGCCCATTTGTATTTGATAGGAAAATAGGTCTAATGGTTGTATAGTTACTTTTCAATGGAGGTGCCGGGCTGGAGTTTCTACTCTCCCCCCACCCCCCCCCACCACAAAAAAACAGTCTATTAAGCAAGCCGGAGATTTTTCGTGTCAAATTGAAATCATGACTTCGTTGTCATGCATTCTAATGGTCAATATGATCGAACAAATGTGATGAAAGCTATTTGCGCCGTGCTTTTCATTTGGTTTTATAGATCAACGCTTGCAGCATTTAGTCGTTTGCCAGTGCCACAGTCGACTGAGAAGCGATTACAAGCCTCACTTTGTTTGTAGGCCGATATTCTAACATGTCTTGACGGATGCATGCACATCATAATGCATATTATCGTCCTATATTTCACTGCCTTAAGATTGCATTTACACGTTATGTGTCAAAATGTAATAACATAACAAGCAGGTATATATCCCAGCCTGGTGTAAAGTTGGAGCCAGTGATGTGTATAATTATTGCAATTAGTATTTGAGCGAAGATATAAGATGATGTCTGTATGAATGCTATATAGATAGGACATGGATAGGGGCTAAATAGCATGTGCCGGCTTGCAATCACGTGTATTCGTTTTCTTTTCTGGGGCTATAACTATACATAGTCACTTTGCGTGTTAGTTCTATTGGGATTTTCCATAAAATAACAAATATTTCAATAACATATTGCTAGAACGCAAAGGATTGATTTTACATTTGATTTTTTTCATAAAATATGCTGCACTTTATACCATATACCGATACGTTGATGGTTTTATCGCAATTCATCATTCTTTATTACGCCGCTAATCGTTTTGAATCTATAAGCAGCGTACGTCACAAAAAGAGTTAAAAGTGCATTTCGTAAAACTATAAAACTGTAATATCACACTTAGAGCTATAGAATAACAACAGCGCTAATTGTTTTAATGGTATAGTAGGAACAGCGCGAAATAAATCTAGATAATTTGTACTGAGTGCCCATTATACAATTGTTATCCGCATATTGATACTAATTTACCCCATGCGATTTCAAAAGGGGCGATTCTAATTTCTCATAAAAATGAATCCATGATGAACATCTGAATATTTAGTTACCAATTGATTTTGATACGCGATGTCTTTCTCGTACTATAGTAAATTAATAAAACCTTCCGTGTTCGTACACATGCATGATATGATAATAAACATACGAGGAACCATTTTACTATCATTCAAATGCACATCAATTTAAATTCGTGTCCATGTTCAACTTGGCCGATTTTACGTACAAAACTCATGCTACATCAATCAATCGCTAATTAATCTGATGCTATTTTCACTTCCTCGCGATTCTCGATGGCAGTTAGCATTCTTCGTGGAACTTCAATCGCCATTGAAGCCTTTCATTAATCGCCGGATAACATGACTCGAAGCAATTAACGCCGACGAACATTAACGATCAACTCGCAGAAGAAGAACCAAACCATTTCATTTGTTCGCTTTGGCGTAACAAAAGCAACGTGCTTCTTTCAATATTTTACATGCAAGTTTCCCAACATTGAACAATAACTCGAATAAAGGATAGAACATCTATCAAAAGCGTTTTGGAAACGGGAAAAATCGTTGATGCAACATTTTTGCTGAAAAGATGTGATGTAAATTGTAAATCAGAGATCGTGCCATGGCAAAAACTGAGTGCTGCATGCGATGCCCTGACGGTGGATGGATGGGTACTGATCTTCTCATGATATTAGTAAGTAAAGTAACTCGATAATCATTATTGCGATTCATTTGTATTTTTGTTTAAAAAAAGATCACACCATCTCAGAATGACGGGAAATTATTTTTTGTACCAAATATTTGAGTATCACTGTGAAGTAACGAGTAATGGATGCATTACATTAATCTTGCAAAATAAAATCGTTGAATACAGTTTCATGGCTCCGACGTAAAGAGACTGTTGGTATCTGAGAGAAACGTCGTTTAATTAAATTAAGTGAGAACTTTGTATATTTGTCAAGTCCACACAGTTATCCTACGTCAAAGAAGGACTTTTCCACAAAGTACCAAATTTTCATTAAATAAATAATTATTCGGTGTGATTCTGTATCTGATTACTCATAGTCTCGCACATATATAAACCTTTTAACTAAGAGGGTCTCAACAATTAAACTATACTTGATGATGGATATTAATTTCCCCTCGCAATTGCCTGCCTGGTCGGAGACTCGAGCCCCGGTCCTTTGGATGTAGTCCCCAATGCTCGACCACTTGAACTAACCAGACGATATTTATGAAGTTAAATCAAGGACCAAAGGATCGGGGTTCGAGTCCCTGATCACCCAAACAGTTTTTAATTCAAATTAATATTCATTGTTATTATTCTAAGCGTGATTAATGCTTTTAAGTTGGTTCCTCTAAACTAAACTACCTGGCCATCGGTATGTTCAAAATACCACGATGTGTTTAACGAACCAAAGTAAAATGAGCAAACAGATATTAAAAATGTGCCTAAATGTGTACTATTGCAGATTATACAGTTATCATATCTGATAAACTGGAGTTGTGTGTAGCCTGCACCTCTATGATACGTGCTTGCAAGCTTACCTACGTAATTCTAGATGGAGAGGCATGTGCATGTTAGTGCACCCCTTAGTGCATGTTTCATTCGTAATATCTTGTGTATGTACCATTTAATTGAATAAATTGAATGTTTTCATCTTAGTGCTCATTTTAACGGACGACAGGGCAAAAAAGGATCATTAATAGTACGTCGGTCCTATTATTACCTCTTCTTTTGCCTCATATTCGTGATCAAAAAATCTAACATTTAAATAATACACTTGTGAACGGAAATTCATCCCCAAAAGAAGAGAAGAGTTATTTAATCTCTAGCCTCTTTCATTATAGTATCTTTAAGAGACAACAGCATAATTTATCATCGACTTTTATTCCACGAAAAGCGTTGTGTTTTTTGGAGGTGTTAAGATAAACGCTATTACTCTTAGATACTACATTAAATAAAATGCTTAAAGAATGATAATATCTCAATTATATTTCCCTTAGTGGCTCTATCAAAGGTTCAATTATCGTGGAATGCGCCTGGCACACAATACCAGGTCTTACTGTATAGACTGAAGACTGTGTGCTAAGCACTGGGCCTCCCAATAAGACCACCCTGATTCGATGCTTCATATATAATTAGCCAAGAGCACAAAGAGAAACACAATGGAGCCTGTAATGACAACGTTTATCAACTAGTTGGCTGTCACCACAGCACACGCGTTTTACCGATATAGGACGAATGAAACGCCTTGCATAAACTGACATTATCATTCCAAAAGCAATCTGCCCAAATAATATGCATGTAGACTGCTTGCTGCACGTTCGCTCCACTGGGAATTTTAATTTCTTGGTGTGTAAAGTAATGTCTCACTCAATACACAACAAGTCCTCATGCAAAACGTTGCAATGTAGTCAAATGTTATTCCCTCGATTACATAAATAAAAAGGCAGTACATGAGGCTATAGTTTTTGTTTGGACAGTATATTGACTCTTGCAAGTTTTAAAGGATATGGCCCTTGGTCACAGGAGACGGCTGTTTACCAAGACTTTTTCCATTTTCGAACGAAAAAGAAGAAAGCAAATTCAATGTAAAACAATTTCCACTTGGATTGAAATTGACGACAGAGCATGGCATGGCTGTTTCCTTTCGTGCAAATTTCCCACTTATAGTTACTACCTTCGGGACCTCGAGATCCGAAGCGACAAATGGGGAAGCCAGCATGCATGGGATAAGATTACTTTCGGCAACTGGAAATGACTTTTCCGACCGTACAGTTAGTTACTCTTCCTCATTTTCAACCCCTATCAACAACCTAAAATATTAGCAAAGGAAACTCGCGTGGTAGTCCGAAATCAAAACGAAACCCAGCTATTTTTGGATAGTACCTTCACAACAGTGTACGGCCCTCAACGACAAGCTGATATAGTAGCTATAGTGGGAGCACATGTGGCCATCCAAAACGAATAAAATAGGAACTAACGTAAACCTATCCGACCATGATAGGTATAGCACTGCTTTTATAGCAGGAAAGTCCATTTTTACGTTTCGGAAGCTATACAATACCTGAACTTATACTTCGCTTTGTGAACATTTCCAGCTTCAAATTATTTTCTTGGCCATCAAAACTGTATGTGGTACTGGTACCTACTAGCTTTACATCAAATCTCTTGACATTTTATATCGAATTACATTCAAATTCCTTAATCTTAGGTCGATATAAACTTAAAATATTACAATCGTACCTAAAAATTGTATGGTACCCAAACGTTGTTATGAGCTCTGTTAGCGTCTAACAAAATTTACGACTTTAAGCTTCGTTTAATGATTTTACTCAGGTGTGAAATGAAAGGCAATGGCACGAAAATTTACCATCGTCACGTGGATGACCTGTCATCCCCGGCATAAGCGTCACGAACTGACGTCTCCTGAGTCTTACGACTGAATATACTCGAATTGTGGCCCGATTTTGTGATGCTCACTTCGCTTCCAGCGACTTCTATATCGGAGACATCAGTTTTGGGATTCCCTTTTCACAAGATCGCACGTTGTGTATTTATGTGTATTTACATTGTTATTTTGCGAGTTCTAGCTTTGGTGTACAGCTCTGACGTAATTTAACGGTGTGACTTTGAGACTCGTTATGCCTTTAGCCTCGTCATCTGAGCATGGAACTGAGGAAAGGGTGCTGCTTCAGTGCATCATAATCCAGCGGCCCGATCTTGAGGCAGGTAAGTACCTTTTGGGACATACTGCCAGAAACTTAGGAACGTATTAGACACACGTCCTATTTTTTGGAGACGAATTTGTTATTTTCACTATATTTATTTCCAATATCAATTATCATTATTTATCAACCAGCATAACTTATCCATACACGATAGTTCAGTTTAGTGAACATTATACTTTGCACCAAGATGCTAACATGAATGTAATGTAATTCCTCTCTGGAAGATTGCCGGTGAAAGTCTTTTCAAGCAGCATATGTTTCCGACTAAAAATTGAGACGAATGTAGGCATTTATATTTCCCTCGAACGATATTAAAGCATTATCTTTTATAATACCACGGCTTATCCCCTCCAGAGTAGTGGCATTTTTCCAATCAAGTGCTAATGCCATGTGTTAACTGCAATTCAATGATGCAGACTTGTCTCTGCAAGGGGTGGTGATGTAGGGGGGGGGGGGTTGTTAACGAAGGGGATTAATTCTCTCACTCCTGAGTCCATGGCAACGCATCAAGGTGATTATGATGCTGCATTATGGTCAGATGGTTAAATTACTTTGTCTATTGTGCAAAAAAAAAAATTGATGCCAAAATGCAAAATTTCCAATCTGTTCCGATTACTGAAATAGGTACAAGAATTTCGAACCTTTTCCAAATATGCCTGATTTATAGGCTTCTGCCTCATATGAGTCGGTGTACATAGAACAAGAATAATGAGCCTCACCTGTTCAAAAGTCTCCCGTCAACGGCATACAATCAGAGGACGACGACGATGCCGTGTCGACGACGTCCAGCAGAGACGTTGGAGACTTAGACGCATCCTCCAATTCGACGACGCGCGGCGCCGTGGGTCTTTGGAGGCCGAAGTGGAATGCGGCAGCGTCGCTTGCCGCCATCATCGCATGCGGCTTGATGAGGCCGGGAGAGTTCTTGTTGACAGCGCCGAACGGCGTTGGCAGCAGTAGGCCAGCCGTCGCCAGCGCCGCGGCGTAGAGCGCCGCCGGGTGGAACATGGACGCGTGAGGGGCGCCGAAAGGGAGGCACACCGGCGGTGGATGTTGTTGAAAGTACGGGGGATAGAAGCTACCTATGTTACTAAAACTATTTAAATTGCTCGCGGAGCGCGGAAGGAAACCCATCGGCTGGTGCGGGGGAGGCTGCAGCTGGATATTTTCAGCACCGTTTTGCATGATACTATCGATGCTGAATGATTTCGGAGCCGCGGGGGGTGGACGCGTGGGTCCCGTAGGAACGTTACTACTTGTTGAGGTGATTGATGCGAGGCCAACTTCCAAAGCGTCTCTCTCGAGCTGCGGCAATTTGAAGCGCTTCCGTCTTCGAAGGAAACTGCCGTTTTCGAACATGTCGAGGGCAGAGGGATGCAGCGCCCAGTACGCACCTTTGCCGGGCCGGTCGGGCCGGCGGGGCACTTTGATGAAGCAGTCGTTGAACG
>QKMV01001429.1:1759-16122 GCA_003287335.1 Lednia tumana
CAGCTTCATCCTAATTGCAATAAATCTCTAGACAGCATGAATTAGTAGAGGAATCCTACTGTTCAACTTGTACCGTCGCTCGGAAGGTTGGAGGGCTTGATACTCAGCAGCTTCATCCTAATTGCAATAAATCTCTAGACAGCATGAATTAGTAGAGGAATCCTACTGTTCAACTTGTACCGTCCCTCGGAAGGGACGTTAAGCGGTGGTCCCCTAGTGCTCGCCGGGAGCAGTTGGCTGCGTGCTGACACCAGGATTTCCCTTGTCAATTTTAGGTTCATCATCTCTCCCTATAATTCACCGACGCTCAATGGCGAATGGCCACTGGGTGAAGAGTCGAGTACGAATAATTAATCAAGAGGTGTCCTCTGTATGAAGTACGTCGTCAATTGCTTGGCAAAAATTGAACGTCAAATACGGCATTCCATCGTTTTTGTGGGTTTCTCTATATTAAAAGGCAAATTATGTTCAGTTTTATCGTAAATTAGATGAAAGGCATCGAAGAAAATATGTTGGCTAGCTTTGCATTTCCAATGTATTCACTTTTTTACTAGTATAGGCACATGCAATCGAGGCTGTCATCGATTGAAAAAAAGTTCCGGGTGGTAGGAACTAAGCCTTTTACCTTAAAGTGTGCGGAATGAGTCGAAACGGAAATAAAAAATCTTATTCTCCGTGAATTTCAATGAGGTACTTCTCAGATGCAGTCACAAAGGATATAAAATTTCTTGTCAGTAGCAATAAGAATACAAAAGAAACGCGATTTGTCACAAGAACTTTTCATTATTTCCTTTCCGACTCGTTAGAAAAACAGAGAAAAAAGCAAGTGCAAATGAAGAGCAGATTAAAATACGAAAAAATTTACTGAAAGCATAGTGTAAACAATGAGAAAGTACCGTTTTTTTTTTTTAATTAAAGCTTGGACGTCTTTAATTCTATCTTTCTTCTATCAAGATGTTCTTAATTATAATATATGCTGTGAAAAAATATCTTGTTTGAAAGCTTATCGCGAAATCATAGACAAAAAACTTAAGGTCATGCGACAAAATTGTTCTTTTACATAACTGTATTTTTTGAAGACGCTCAACTTTACAATAGCTGAGACACATCAAGATATCCATATGAGCGTGAGCTCCTAATCAGAACCATTGAAAGTTTTTTGGTGGAGTCCGGGAATGAGGATTTGCGAGTGAGGTGGCCGTGCCTTGTGCTAGGCTGATTTACGGAGCTGCTCGTTAGGTAGCCATTCCTCTCTTAGCCAGCTGTTTAAAAAATATATACATATATATTCTACCAGCCGGGTTTTCAGTCGTCTGTAAGAACTTAACAATCCGTTAACAAAAACTAAATTCGTCTGACTGGCTGTTGGTATGGTGATAACAAGTTGAAAGACTTTTCGATTCTTAGCAGGCCACTGAAAAACCAGTCCGACGAAAGGCATACAGCTGCTGTTGATGAACCAAAATGGTACGGTGTTTAAAACTCACAAAAATTTAAAGAGGTGGTAGTTCGCCAAATTCCACAGCCCATCCCATTGGAGCGTACTGCATTGATTTGCACATGCCTTCGTGAGACCTAATCAAATATTAAAGTGCCGTCCAAACGGCATATTACATATTTATGTTACGAAAGAGCATTTCTATTCATGCATAATTTCAACAGTCATTTACATGGAAGGTTAAAATATTTACTCGAGCATCATCAACAGCACTAATGGAATTTTTAACATCCAGTGAAAGAATTTGAGTTTGCTTGAAGTAAGCTTCGAATATTTTGAATATCGCATATTTTGCAATTTTGTTAATAGTCTGGTTGACAGTATAAGGTTCGTGATATGCAAATCGATAAAATAATGTTTTTGTTTTTTAAATAACAGCTCATTTTGATGAGCCACAAAGGTTATAAAAAGAGGAATATTTGGCTGGATCAAAATATGTATAATGCGTTGGGTAGGTAGGCTTTGGACGATAATAACAGATGCTGGTTATCAGAGTTTATTCACAGCTTAGCTTGCGGCACTCGAAGTCTCCTGAGACCCATAATTCACATTATTGTCATGTAGCCACACTAATGATGAGTATATATTGTTTGATAGATATATTGTGTCTCTATATGATATAGGCTAGATTATCTGTATGCAATTGGCGTAATCCAAGCTGATATAAACTGAATAAACTCGGGAAATATAGGCCCTACGCGGCGTGATGAACGCCATTGGTTAGCGGTACATGAGTACATCTATATATATATTCATTGTTAATCGTAAATTAAACAACTAATTACCGAATTTTAATTATTATTCCTACGTACACCCCTTCCTTGTTTTCGCACTACGTTGCACAATTATTTATTGACCGTATGAAATATTGTTGGAATGAAATCTTTCCCTCTGCAAATTTTTTAGAATTTAGAATTCGTTGACAGATACAATTTGTCTGTATTTTATAAGCGGTGATGCTCCCTTCACAAATATTGAATCGATTTTTTTTTAAACTTATTGAAAATCAGAACAAAGTATCTAGTTTCAACCGTTCGAGTTTTTGGCGCTCCTCATAGCATCATGTCCAATTCACCTTTTGCTTCTACTCATACAACTGAGGAGTGAAATGTTGCGAACGAAATGTACGTCAACAAAAAAATGTACTGATGTACTGAAAAATGTAAAACAAAATAAATGTACGTCGGTAACCTGAGTTAAATCTTGGCGTTTTATTGGAAGAAATAATTGGGATGTTTCCACGAACAGCCATTATTTGTAGATGTCAACAACCACGAATTCTCTTCAAAATGTCACCAAAAATATTAGTTTAAAAAATGTGCGCGTTTGAACGCTCGCATCCAGAACCGGCGCGCGAATGGACGCCCACGAGGTAAGAAACAAAAATGTGCGGCGAATCCAACAAAAAGTTTGATAATAATATGGAAAATATGAAAAAGCAATATATCTCCGTCGACAATGTGAACGGTTCTATATAGTATGACCTCTTTTTATCGCATCCTACTCCTAAGTTATTACGAAAATCTCAAATCTCAAGCGTACAATCGCTCCTCGAATATGTTTTGCTCCTCGAATATGTAGCAATATTGATCAAAATATAAAAGAGTAAAATAGCTAAAAGTATGGTCGCTGCTTATTATTATGTCTCGTGAGAGAGGAGTCCGTCTATAAAGCTGAGACGTCTGTATAGTACGGCCATCTGAGACGCCACCTCACCTTTCATTCTACCACAAAACTACTTTTTAAAGATGTCGTAGGTACAATTTTTGGCGCATCCCGCAACTCACTTAAGAAGTTTTTGATGTAATTTCTAGGTCGTAGAGGTTGTCTTTAAACTCCTTGTACATAAAACCTAATTGGTTTAGGTTCCCCTTCTCGTAATGTATATAAACACTGCTTGCCTAATCAACATCTACATTTTGCATATAGCTTCGCTACTTCCTAAAAATATCGAATTTCCGACCATGCTTACGACATAAAATCAGCCGAGTTGTCCTTCCTGACCCAGATAAGCGTAATGCCGAAGTACACAAGCTGCATTCATTTTTAGAGTCGTGAAGCGCCAGAAAGCATGAGAATGAGTACAGGATAAAGGTTCTGTTTTCCCAGAGGTAGTAGAACACAGAACCGTTTCACCACAAGAAAGCTCGAGCCTTCCAGACAGTGGATTCTCGATGAGACCTCAGAGGCACTTCAACTGTTGGAAATCCTACTAGGGAGTCTAAGGTAGGAGTTTAAGGGTCAGTATGGTCAGTACAACTAGTAAATACACTATGTTTCTCGTGTAATGGAGACGGTAATAAATTATTTTAAATGTGTCTAACATAGGTTAGCCAGGTCAACCCGCGTATAGGTCGGGACAATGCCAATGTTCCATGCACGAAGCCCGCTGGGAATAGTTTTGGGCAACTTTGTATTCCAGGGAATAGGTATGCTTGGTGGGATTTAAATGCAGGATCAACTCTACTGGGAATAAGGATAAAGCATTTTGTTCGCCACATTTACAAGCTACAACTTACAACAACACGTAGTTGAACTTATTTTACAAGTCATACTTTCGGTTCATTAGTTGTCGTTAGGAATAAATGTTTGGTAATATTATAGTAACCCTTTCAACGCAAGTTATATTTCTTAAAATGCTTACTGAACTCGTGCATCCCGATCTCCATTGTTGGCAATCAGTGCACACACATTTTGAAATTTAAATAAAATAACTGACAGATAAATAACGCCTCATTAAATATTCTGAGATGTGAGTATGTACTAGTTCCACAGTAGGTATCACCCCTTTTAATCATCAAGCAAAGAAGAGTCGCAAGTAAAGGAGTGATACATACCGTGATAACTGTACACAGTCCCAAGACTGATCCCTTTGGCTTTGGTTGTCAAAGTGGTTACACAAGCTTGAAAGTATTGAATACATAGTAGGTAGGCGCAAAATACATACATATATAGGTGATATTATATAACAGAGATATTTTCGAAGCATTAGGTAGCTAAAAACGTTTGTTATGTAGTATTTCCCACTGAGCATGTAGAATAATTAGCAATTAATTCCCACGCGCTTCGCTGTGCCTTCCTGCCTGCTAGCGCGAGCCCATGCAGCCATTTCTGCAATTCCCCAACGTGGAGTGATGTTAATGTAGCCAGGACCTAGACGCATACTGACGGAACATGGTATGGTAATGGTATATAATCAGGGCGGGATTAAAGCTAACTACCATGTATACAAACAGAAGGCCTAACTGTTCATTAACAATGAACATACACTCGATCGCCCTCAATACGGTTTGTTTGTGTGGAAATGTGCAAGTGTATTAGGTCGATTTGGTGCTTTTTCGATTTTATTTAATGCTATTCATTTAATGCTATTTAATGCTATGCAATCACTACCTATACCTATAATAATACATTCTTTCCATACCTCTGCATAGTAGATGGTCGTACAGGCCGTTTAATCTATAAATGTTTTGCGAAATTAAATTAAAATAAATAAATCGAACATTAATAAACATACAAGCAGTGTTCATCTGCTATCAATAATAATCTAAATACTTGCGATAATTATATTTTACGTTTTTGAAGAGTATACAAATATAATAGTATACCCATTATTATCCTTCTTTCCAATTAAGCATACCAACCTACATATTATACTTTCTGCTGGTTATTGCTGGCCTTATGTTTTGATAAATTGGCAGGAATCGTCATATTTTTTGCATAAGAATTATTATTTTCGATTATATTATTACGCAGCACACACTTCACAATTATTCCATTTTGTGGGTTTTATTTTCTAGGTCAATGAGTTTCATTTTCATTGCACTAAAATAGAAACTGCAAGCCTATCGGAAGACATTTTTATCAGTCAATTTTTAAGAGCAGTAGATGCGAGATCCTTTACAATTCACTGATTCCAACTGATAGGTTGTAATTACTCAGTTTCACTGTGCTAGAACCTTCAGTTTGAGAGAAATAATAGTGAACCATGATAACTCAATTAATACTGGCCATGAATACAAACAGGGTATGAATGCTAAGAATTGTTTGCATAAAACTTTTCAGCTTATTTGGCCTTAACTTAATTGTATAAGAATGACAGCGAGGCTTTTGACATTTTACTTCCCTCAAAAATATGAGGTTGTCTAATTGTAATGTTAACGCTGCTCGATGTCAAACTCTCCTGACTAGCTTGCATGATCTTCGGACCTTACTGTTCTTACGGTAGGATACAGTATCAAGTCCTCGCTGTTACCCATGAGATGGCTATAATAACGTCGACCCGACGATTGCTATAGCTTTGGTTGATACGGCATGGACTTTTTTGGCTACTTCCCACTTTCATTCACGAATGAATTTAACTTTCTGACTTTTCACTTCTTGAATACAATTAAAGAAAAACTAATTTAGCAGAACACAACCAGATCCAGATCAAGACCATTATTTTTGCTCTCAGTGAGAAGTGCCTACATGGAAATTAATCTGTCAGATGATTAAAAAAAGAAAAGCAGTGTGATAAATCACCACCTTGTGGTTTATATTATTGTTCTGATTTATCATTATATATTCTTTTGGCTCTCGTCTGATTGCGGGAAATAGCTAGAGCCAAAGGAAAATGTGTTTAGGGCACGGAATTGAACAAAATTCACATGAAAACGCCGGACTAATTTGTATGTATTTTGAAATCAAACCGGTCACTTTCCGCGTTTTGGAAGCAGGAAATCTTTGCCCAGTAAAAGCGCTTACAGAACCAGCCAGCCAGCCAGCCAGCCTGTCAGCCACCCAGGCCAATGAAAATAGTCGAAGAACGCATATGCTTATTAGTTAAGAAGGAAATCACGGCCGTCAAGTTAAATTGCTGTTTGCAGAAACGGGGTAGTAATTTAAATAATAAACAAAATAATAAATACGTAATTTTAAATTGCTCCTCTGCCTACGTTGTGCAAACAAGTTTTTTCATTTAAGCCATATTAAACTTTGATTGAATGGCGGCTAGCCATCCCATGCTCCTAATGCAAAGTTCATTCCAAAAATTGTCGCCTTTTGAACTCCACACTTCATTTCCCGCTTTTCTCCACACATAAAACGACTTGTTTTTATTCCAGTTCCACCGTGCTGTGGAATTTGTTTCATTATTTTCATTCAATTTGTCTCTGTTGTCTAGAAAAGTTTACAATAACAAAGACGGGAGAGAATCGTAATTTTCTATGTTTCAGCCAGCTTTTTCTGTCGATTTATTGCGCCCATAGCATTTTGGAGCTGCAGTTGATGAAACATGTTCCAATAACTTGCTACTCGGAAGAATAGTTACCACTTATGGCTGGTGTATCTCGCCCTCGACAAATGTTTTTGCGACGATACACCCAGATGGACCTCGGGTGAACCCCATCTGCGTGATTAAGCTTTGACGAGCATTTTAAACATGAACCCAAATTCAGCAATATTCGCGTTAATTAAATAGATACGACATTTCGTTTAGATTCCAACGTATTTCTTGGTATGAAACGTTTCAATGTTTTGTTCCATAAATATAGAGCAGTTGTACAACCCTAACCAACAACTTTACTTTCCTAAGCATTGTTAAGCTTGGAGCAGAAATAACGTGGCACAAATAAAAGTAGGAAATGTGTTGTTTTTTTTTCGCTGTGTATGATGTTTACTATACGAACTGTATCAACGTCAATTTCGCTTTAGGGGGACAAAGCTATTCATATAATTCACTTTAAAATCGATCAGTATAAATTTACCAGGCGTGTGCATGAAACATTATGCACACTCAATACGCAAAATTGTTCTGCGTTATTGGATATTCCATGCCAAATGACGGTGAGCATAGCAGGTACGGTAACCACGGGGAAAATATCGGGGAGGTAAACGTGGAAACCCCCGCCTTTAAAAACTATATTTACAATTATGCCCTTCGTGTACTGTTACCCTACCCCTACCAACGCAGTTAGTTCATCAATTGAAAATTGATTCCGAATCAACACACTTTTTGTAAATGAGAGACTTACTAATTCAAGCCAATCGATTATCCATAAGGGAAAAAAATACGGATTTTCTAATTGTTTAATTTAAATCCCATATAATTCTGCTCTGAAGAAAATGATTTTGTAAAGCTCCAATATCATGCTCGTTCATGATGCATATAATAAAGTTGCATTACTAGTTTAAAAAAATTGGAAGCACACAGCACGTTCTATTTTGTGGAGCGTTGTTATTTTAATATTAAACTCTCTGCATGCTTTTTTTGTAATGTTAGCTGATATAACAGTCATAATGAAAAATCAGTTGGGTTTAGAAATAGGTGGGCTTCCCAGGGGTACATATTCTGTTATTATTTCATATCTGCCTGTGTTTTTGGGATGATACCCACGTTCTCTACTTAAACAAAATGATTCTATTTAATGGACACACTTTTTAATTCGTAAAATGATTCTTTCGACAGCGTCGATTTCAAATACGATTTTTTTTCGCATTCCTGATAAAACTTTTGCACATCACAAAAGATTAATGTAGAGGGAATATTCCCTTAGCTAACTTTTGCGCTGAGTTGTGTAAAGAAACGAGTATGAAAAATGACAAGCGGCTGCCTAAATCATCTCGACATCTTTCCACGCAAAAAACATTTGTTAGCATGATAAAACCATTGCGCTTTCTCGTGGTGGTATCACATTTCCGTATAGTTATCCTCCTAGATTTAGGAAATGTCGTTAGACAACTGACAAAACAGGATGACCGGAACGACCAATTTAGAATAACTGAATGCGCGCTTCTGCATTTTATGCTTATGACAAGCTGAGCTTCACTATAGCACGTTTGACTCTTATGGTAGGCTGCGATATCGCTTCTTGCGGCGGGCGGGTATGGCAAACTATAAACAGCCTGGATTTCCACAACGGCAACCCATAACGTTGCCGACAACATTGAAAATCTGTCTTACAGTCATCTTGTCAGTTGCAAATGGAACACGGCTTATCTGGGTAACGGGAGGGGGACAGGCAGTATATGAAGAGAAAAGCCAAAAAAGTGGCTTCGTTCAGTGTGAATGATTGGTGATTCTCAAAGGGAGATTTAACATATAAGGTGGGGTAAGCGTTGGCTATAGAAAACGAAATCGACAGTGCAATGGCAGACTGTCAGTGAAAGTGTGGGACAAGTTGTGGATTCCGATAGTGACAAGAATAGAGAATTAAGCAAGCACAGCAAACCAGATCCACAAAGCGGGGTCTTCACAAAACCCCCGCGGTTATTCTCTCAGCCGGCTGGAATTAACATGATAAGTTTTGATGGTTTTGAGCTTTGAGAAACCCCCGCTTTTTTGGATATGGGCCCTGGCACCTTTTAGAGAGAACCGCCAAAATACGCTCTGTGGTCGAGTTTTGCGCCAATCAAATATATTGGCTTTGCTTGCTCAAGACTTTTTTACGCCAGAAGCAAGGAAATTAAAGCTAAAATTAACCCTAGTTCACAAAACGTTATATCTACTTAAAGCATACGGAAGTCTCAGAGAAACCTTATAGAGCGTAGTGGTACAGTGCTTTGTTGAAACCAACTATTACGTTTTGAATAATGCTAAAGCTGGTCTTCTCGACTCAAAAAATAAAAAGTGCGTCCCCAGTAGACGTCGCCATAGCCAATGTAATTAACTCACTGCAGCCGCCATCGTAACTCATGAGCATTGGTGCAAAATCAGCATGCATTAGCATCGTGGTGCAATATGCGACTGCGATCCCAGTGGCTTTCGTGTGTCAGTTACACCTCAAGTGGACCTCACCTACACCTTACACCCTGTGCTGCGCTATCTTGGCTTTCGCCAAGTACGCCAACTAAGTTTCCTTTTTTTTTGCTGTTTCCGGTCTTGGTCTCAGATCCATGCGTGCCTACTTTATTTATCATCCAAGAGAGGAAAGTGCTGTTGCTAGAATGCAACCCCTCAAAATGTGCCCGATTTATGCACAAAAATTTATTTTCGAGTTGTATGCAATGTTGATTTTCTGCAGCAAGTTATGGGAAAGTTAGTGTTTTCGGAAATATTGCTGCTTTTCATTCATTAAACCCGTAGATATAATTAATTAATTCATCTACTTGCTATACCACATACCTACTCAAAGCAGTTTAATGAAAAAAATCAAATGCAACCTAAATTGGTAGGGAGCCGTATATAAGATGTCAATGATTAATGAATTGATATTGAGCAAAACTTATCGGCTTTTCACGTGCTTGGCAGAACACCAACTCTCCAATCCTTGCACCCACTGCTTTATTAAATTACTTCTTACTTTCACGGATGTCATTTGCTTTAAATACGAAATCTATTAAAATCTGACTATGAATGCAAATCGCGATCTTCTTCAAGCATAAAACACAGCAAACTGAACAGCGTTGTCCCGTCTGGTCGTGGAAAGGCCAGAAATTTAGTTTTTCTTTTTGTTTAAACTTTAACAACACAAGTATTGGTACGCACGACACTTTTTTTGTGAGTGGAGGTCTGAGGGGGGAAAGAAAAAGTTCACTTTCTGGTATTCTGAGAATACATTTGAGTACTTTTGCAGTAAGAAGGAACAGCAGCTTTTAAAATCCACCAAATGACGGCTGTTTTATGCACGTTTTCTGCATTTTTGCCAAAAAGCCTCAAAATATGAAAAAATAAATGCAAATTATTGACATCCTCACAACATGAAACGAGAATATCTAAAGTCCCCCTGCTCTCAAACGCATTTTAAAAATATATGCAAATGCATAACTATCCATGGTCTCTAGCCATCGCCATTGTTGGAATTATGTTTGGAGCATGTCGTGATTTTTCAGATCATGTACAAATGTAAACTACTAAAAGATAACTAAACCTCGAATACGACTGCAGCTACGATCCACATTCACCCACAGCTACAATTCCCACGGGTACACCCCACACCTACAACCCATGACGTGGTGCCACTGAACGAAGTCAATATGCATACATGTACGGCTGTTATACACTTTTCTTTGTGACACTGACTAACGAAAATCAAAAAAGTAAAGAGCCGGAATAAAATGAAAACAAAGCGAGAAAATCCATGTGTCGGTTCCTCTTCGAAATAGCATGACGTGGAAAAACTGTCACTTTGATTCTGTTCCGCTATGCGCGACGTGGGATAAAAACATGGAGGCTAACTTCATTCTTGCATGTCAACCGAACGCAGACAGCAGACGTTTCCGTGTGCATTCAAAATTCGCACAACAAACATTTTCCTCCGTCGTCGCCGCCGCCACCACCACTGCCGCCGCTGCGGCCATCGTCGTGTCATTTATAGAGAATCACTTTGTGTAAGTGAGACTTTCGACTTTGAACAAACTTCCCAGTTCTTCCATTGTATGTGAATCTGCAAGTGCAAGAACATGAAAAACAAAAACTCGCCGACCGATATATTTGTCGCCTTGGTGTCGTCTATATTTGAGCTCCATCGTCAAGTATTTGCCATCTGTCTCCACAAGGATGATTCCATCATATTTAGTTGGTCCCGCAACGCCATATGTGAGGTTCCGTTTTTCCTGAAGCGTCCATGTGGCCCGGAAAATCATGCCCTGCATTCCAAAAGGCGCTCTCGAGTGTCAATGCACGTTACTGCACTTTACCGCACTCGCCGTTGCGATAAAAACAGATGGTCCCAATGCAGTTGACCGTCGAGTATGACCGATTATCTTCTGATCTCATTTGACCCATAAACATGATAGAACGTATGTGCACTGAGCAGGTCATATCGTCGCTTTTCGAATGCGAATTTTGCAAATTAGTGTTTCGCTAATTCACACGAGGTTTGTTGGTATACCAAATATGATAGGAGTTACCCAAATAGGCACTCTTTTGGTTTGAGCCGTTGTTTTAGCGAAGAGGAAATGAGTACCATAGCTTCATTTATTATATCGTTCAGGAATTTATCCGAAAATAACAGGATGGTTTCTATTAATTATATCATGGAAATAAAATAAATATACTCGTACCCTGCAATACAAACTGAGTTATTGAACCCAACCATCACACAGCGTTTCAGAAACGCTAGTAATCACTAAATTGCCATTCACATTCAAACAAACAAGGCGACATCCAAGAGGTAATATTTGTTTTGCAGAAAATTATACCGTCCATCCTTGCCCGTATAATAATCTACTTTACCTACTAACGAATTGGCTGTACATTTATAATTAGCATTTATAAGTATCATGCAAGTACAAAATGCAATACATTATGTTGGTCGAATAAAAGAGGCTTTCGGTGTTGATGGCACTGTGGCGTAATGAGCCGTTTCATCAATATATTACAAACGAAGCTTGCTGTTTTCGAGATACTGAATTCCACACACATCTCATCTTCATAAATATCTTAAAATCTATTTTTAAAGTTTCACAAACCTTAACCATTTCAAAATGAAATAATTCGCATAATAGGTACTTTGGGCACCGTGCGTCTGACAAATCAAAGTACTGCAAAATTAAAAGAACACGTTATATTACTTAACTTGATATAGCATGTACAATTGTATAGCTATTCTCATTATAAATTTAAGTTCCAATAATAAACATGTATCACTCTATTAATCTGGAAACAAATATACATGCATAAACTATATTTACTGAGAACGCGGCCAGTTGTCAATACAGTGCGTCGTTAAACACCACAAAAAAAAAAAGCATACTTTTCCACCACGGCTGTTAGTGCAGTTAACATACAAAGGTATGGCTAGAGAGCCTATTCTGTGGTTGTAACGACGTATGCTCTCTCGCAAGTAAGACCATCAACCGACTACGTCGTGGAGGAGCCGGGTCTCTGACGAGTCTGCGGATGCCGCTTGGTTAGCAAGCATTGCCGCTTTGTTCACGTGAAAAGGCATCGCGAAGATCCCACTGGGCTTTGACCCTGTTTTCCTACAGGTGTCGGCTATAGAGACATCAAATCTACATTGTCCCGCGATCGTTGACATTTCACAGCAGGTTTCGACTCCTCGCTGTGTAGACCAGATCCCGGCAATCCTGTTGATGGTTTACCGTTTTTTCCACAACACACTAAACTAAAAAAATGCTAAAAATTTTCCTTTGCTTCGTTTTTCGTGGCTTTCTTTTAATCTATTACTTTTCTCTATACTCATCTTATCTATACACCTACACTTATCTATACACACTTAATGTACACTTATTTATAGACTTAACTACACACTATCTACACACTTACACTTATCTCTACACTTACATACTCGTGCTGAAACGCGCCAAACAAGCACAAAAAAGATGATGTAAGGATTCTGAAGATTTGCCAGATTGCACGGTTTTCGGCGAAAAATGCAGTCTAAAAGAATAAAACACTAACGGTGCTTACCAACGCAGTTAAGTGGTAATGTGTGGACATGCATCGCAATTATTGTAGTGTTATTTAACTGTAATGCAGTAAGAGAATCACGGTTAACCCTCCAGCAAGCCAAAGCCACGAAATGTGTTAAGGTTCGTTATCGACAAACTCGAACGATTCCATTTCTAACCATCATGTTCGCATTAAAAAACATTCAAAGGTCACAATAAAAGCCCCCCGTGGAGGAGGCTCTTTGCAACAGAACGGGCCACCGCACTTGAACATTCAAACAACGTTCTTGATGGGAATAGCAAGTCGAAATTATTCCACTCCCACCATCCTATGTGTGGCTATTCCCTACCACATTCACATATGCAAGTAAAATATCAGCACCCTGGCCGTATACGTATATAAAATGGTCGAGTTAGGTTCGTATTAAACAAAGTGTGTATGTGTCCACTCCCATATCATGCACACTTTCATTGTATTTGTTTAATTGTAGCAAATTGTTATTACATCTCATACATTTGGCTTAATGTTCCGTGCTTAATTTGTAAACTGTCGAGCACAATTATGCCAAACAAGCTGTAAATACAAATTAAGTGTAACAAAATATGGGAATTCTGAATTGATGTAAATTAACCAAACGATCACAGTTACAAAATACCCAAGACACAATATCTTACCGCTGCAATAAAAATGCAATTTCCATACTTGTGCTTTGCAATTCTAACAAAATTTTCACAACCAAGTACACAACGTAAGAAATTACTTCTCTGCATACTTTTGCCCCACATGAAATAATTTTTATGCTACAATAACCACAACGTCTAACCACGAGGATATTTAACTGTTTACGTGCAATTTATGAAATGTAATAACGATTATAAAACAAAATACTGGCGTGTAATTGGAATACGCTCGTTGCTCGCTGCAAGATTAGAAAGTTTGAGCGTATTTGTTATGTATACACATTATTTCCCGCGGGTAATAAACGTAATACGTATACCCTAATTAGATGCGCATTCATGTGCAGTATAGCAGTTGCAGACTAAAATAAACTTCAGTGCATAGCGGGGTGCAACTACTTTATGCAATTCAAACCCGGGTCTCTTGCCGCTTGTTTGCAGATAGTTATTCGGCGTAGCTGTACGAGTACCCGATTTTATAGATTTGCATTTCAAAGCGCAGAGTCAACGTGATCAACTGGATCGCAGGGTAAAGACCACAGCGGCTAGCGTGTACCAAATTCAGCTTGCCGACGGGATTCACTCATTATTCGGACCTGTCTGCAACAGTGATATTCCTTCAAGCCATCAAGTCAATTTACAAGTGAATCGAATTCCTCCCATTCCCGTTACAGATTTTAGTACTAATTGTTTGCATTTGCATACATTGATGGTGGTCTTGGACTATTGGGGCCCAGAAGAGCTTCATCCAATTTTTAAAATAGGAAACACTGCCATGCGGGCGTTAATGATCAAGCGCCTTGATACGATTTTTGTAATTTTTTTTTAATTAAATAATTTTTACCGATTTATT